>JANHFT010004463.1:33001-44306 GCA_032467955.1 Pseudoxenodon macrops | reverse complement strand
ATGGTCAGCTGAGTTTTGCCCTTCCAGAGGGTGGGGGAGGCCATTTTTGTCCTCCCCAGACTTCAGGAAAGCCTCCTGAAGCCTTGTGAGGGCGAAAAATGGACCCAATGGGCCAACTTGAAGTTCAGAAAGAAACTTCTGGTTGGCCTGCTGAACCAATTTTTCGCTCTCCCCAGGCTGAATAAAAGCCTACTGAAGCCTGGAACTTCTGGAAGTTCAAAACCGAAGTTCCGGGTGGCCCATTGGGTCCGTTTTTCACCCTCCTGAGGCTTCAGGAGGCTTTCCTAAAGCCTGGGAGGGCGAAAAATGGGCCAACAGGCCAACCGGAATGAGGCCTTCATGCATGCACGGTGGGCAGCACAGGGGAGAGGCCATTGCATTATGGGTGTGGGCACAAGTGCGCACGATCCCCACCCCCATGGTTCCCACACTTTTGGCACACGAAGGCAAAAAGGTTATCCATCACTGTCCTAGGACAAGAAGTCAAGGCGGTAGCTCCCTGCAGTATATCAGAAAATATAGTTTTCAGGTAAAACCTCTGACAAGGTTGTATTACAGTCCAAAAGTGATGAATATTCGCACACACTTAAAAATATTATATTAGATAAAATAAAATTTAAATGTGGTGTTTCCCCCACCCCTTAATTCTAAATTCAACAGACCTGGAGGTTCATGTAAAAAGTACTTAGAATGAGATCTCTTCACCAAATGCAAAAATATGGTGCAAAGCAAAAAACAAACCAAATGACATGACTGAAAAAGGAAACATTAAAAAAAAAAATCAGTAACCATAGAAAATGTTCTGATACAATATTTACAATGTTATTGCAAAGATAATATTTCTTATCCTGTAGCTAAAATAAAAAAGTAAAAAGTAAAAAACCCACTAAAATAGGAATCACAAAATAAATATGTTCCAATTAATAGGAATATTTTCCTTTTAAAATATAAACAGAATCTATAGATGAAGTTCTAGCAACACCACTATTTTTGAAGGACATGAAGGATAGAATGCAGTGTAATCTCATTAAATTTCTTACTATTGTACTTTCTTAAATTTAAATCTGGCAAAACACAGAACTATTAGAAAAAGGTTTATGTTCTTTTATATGATCTGAAAGCACATGTTCTATATAAATGAAATGTTTAATGAAAAAAGGGATCATTCTAACTTATCAGTTAGCAGACACTCGTGTATTTCTTTCCTTCCTTCCTTCCTTCTTTCCTTCCTTATGCTGACCTGACTCACTTTTACATTAACTTCTTAATGATCTGTTAAATCACGGCGGCATCACTTGATGTATCAAGACTTTTTTCCACTTCACTAAACCAGGCATGGGCGTGGCCAGTGCGTGATGCATCGAGCCTGTGGGCCGGGAGTTTGACAGCCCTGCTTTAGACCAATGTACCATATACTTTAATTCAGAAAAACTATTTTCATATTCAGTGAAACGGAACTGTTTTTTGCCATTCAGAATTAATTAATTTTACAGTTAGGATAAAAATATCAACCTTCTCTGCAAGGCTATATCTTCTTCTTGTGTTTTTTTTTAAACTGAACAGGTGGAAGCGTGTCTACTATCATCATCATATTAATCTTTATTTACATCCTTGTATTGGACATTGTGATTGTGCACGTTATTATTTTAGTAGTAATTTACTGCAAATGTCACTGAGCTTGGGCCAGTTTTTTGTTGTTGTTCCACAAATTATATAAAATGAACCAGCATTTATATTTTGTTCAGAAATAAATCAAGGCATTGCAATGCTTTAAGCACTGGTGTAATATGATACAGTATCTTCACATTCTTCCCAAATACAATCTGGCTGCCAAGATTTGTTAACAATTGAAGTTTCCAAGTTAGACAGTGGGGCATCCCACTTACAGCAAAATATTATAATCAGATATGGAGATTAATTACTAGCAGATACGCCACAGTATTAAAGTCCCACATATTCCATAATGAGACAGGACATATCTATTCAAGCTGATAAAAACTCTCTTGGCCATTGCCTCAGTCTGGGAAACTAGACAAATGTGTGTACGAAAGCACTATCAGATGCATTCCTGCTTTGTTTAGAACAGTGTTATTCCATTAAGAACGTTCAGATCTACTTTGTTCCTGGAAGTGGAATTATGACACTCACAATGGGCAGCTTTGTCTTGTCTGAATTTGGTTTCAATGTATTGTTCCTCCTTTACCCAATTACTAATTGCGGACAAGCATTCAAGATGCCCTACTGTATTTGCAAAATGTTTGGAAGAAGTAGATCTGGATGTCATCAGGTTTGAAGGATCTGACTGAAAGAGGCAGAGCCACCAGCTTTGTGCCTCCCCTCCCACCCCCGCACTTTATTCATTTAGCAGAGAGAGTAAGAAGCAATTTCAGAACATCTTTATCAGAACATCAAGCACTTTGCTGTCCCAACTTCAAGACTCTCTAACTGATTTGAGCTTTTTTGCAGACAATGCCTCATTTTCAGTCTTTTCTCTGTAGTGAAGCCTTTTTTGTGACTCAACTGAAGCCTACCCTCATTTATGTACATGTGAGGCATATTAAAAAGAGTGAGACTTAAGTCACAAAGTCACTCCTATTATCTTGCATTTTTTATGCCCCTGCACACATTCCTAGTTGATGCAATCAACAATGCAATCCTAGTCAATGGAGGAAAGAACATTTGACAGGATCTTTCAAAGTTAAAAAAGACAGTCAGTGGTTAGAAATCATGTTCATGTGTGAGTAAAGTTGAAAGAGAGAGAAATGCATGCATATTCTGGACAAACCATAGCTAAAAGACAAAAGATCATCACATTGAATTCAATTGTTCATTGGTTTCAGGTTTTTACACCTATGTGTTACTTTGTAGTTATTTATATATCTGTATAGTTGATATCGCTTATTCATGAAGTAAAGCTATTACATACTATTCACAAAAGCTTCTTTTTAACCAGTTTCCCAGGATAGGAGAGGTAAAATGAGCCAGTAATCTCCCTTCCTGATAGAGTCACAGCATCAACTATGCAAAGAGTTAACTGCAATTTCAGCTAGGGAGAGAAATCTCTGTGGGAATAGCAAAAGGAGAGTACTTCTTCAAACCCAGGATAGAGTGTGCTTTAATGCAGTGGCAACCTTCAACTACTGTGTTTTGGAAAACTGCCTTGTCATTGAGATAAGGATGCTTTCTGTACTGGAAAACACCATAGAAGAAAATGAATCTAGATTAGTCTGGGGTAAATTCCAAAGCAAATGTGCAGTAGAAAAATCTTAATCTTTTAATCTTTTCCCTATACTTGGTTATGGATTTTTAACACTGTATGAATATTCCATCTAATGCATTGATTTAATTTGTCTATTTCTTGCCATTAAGATTTTACGAGCTTTCATCAGAGGCCCATTAACATTACTTACCTAACTATCTATAACTGGTGCGTTCATCTGAAGCCCTGGCTAGGCCTTTGAAGTTGCTTGGACAGCACATGAACTCTACGCACCAGATAGATTAACTCCCTGAGGAAAATCTAATGACTCCATGTGAAGCACAGCTGAAATAGTTTTTAATGAGTACATAAAGGAAACTGAGCACAGACCAGCTGTTCATTTCACTTCTACTAATCTTAGCTGCCAAATCAGTCTTAAGGGAACTCTTACTGTTGACTCTCTTTAAAGTATCTTTGAGGTTTTTCCAACTGTACTTGGAGCCTTCAGTTAGTTCAAAAATACAGCCAGTGCAAAGGACACACAAGGCCATCCTTCTTTTATAATGAAGCTCTTTTTCGTGGGGAAATTATTTATGCAGGACATTTGTACTCTGCTTTACTCAAAACCAATATAGTGAATGCAAAAATAGAACATCAAAAGATATTTATATGAAGTCAAATGAAAGAGCAAAACACACAAATAAGATATCCAGAGACCAATAAAGGTGAAATAAACTCCTGGAAAATTATGTATATCATCAGAAAGCTTGCATATCTTGTGCTACTAGCCGAGTTTCTAAAGGGTGCCATGGGTAATCTTCAAGCAGACTTTTGTTTAAGTAGCAAAAACTCAAATCGGAACCTAACATTTTTAGAATGGTTAAGATACATGATATTGTTGGGTTTCAATAAGTACTTAACTTGAAATGAAAGTAAAAGTCAATTAAAAGTTTAATCTAGCAGAGGTGTTAGGTTAATGTGAGCATAGTCACTGCAGCATTTCTGAAACACAAATAATAGTAAATTAACTAGCCTGCAGCATTCTCCTTTCCCTCTCAAAGTAAGTAAATGGAATTGACCTTGTTCAGAATCAAAATATAAGGCAGGGAAACTTTTGACCCTCTGGTGCTTTTCTCTTCTAATCTGGTGTAGAGCTCTCTCCCTGAAGTTCACAAAAAAAAAGTTTTGAGTAAAGTGATAAACATGACTATTATAGCTACAAATACAACATGTGACCTGTACATTTTCAGAGTCTTGGCAAGGCAAAGCAGTTCTACTTTATCTGGAAGCTCAGTGTTTGGGTTGATTAAATACACAGTCCAGCTATGAAGTGGAACAATCTACAGCCTGTTTGTCCAATTTGAACAAGTGTGGAAGCAGATGTTATTTTTTTTAAAGTATGGTTCTCTACTTGGTGATTAGATGTATCTTTATTGCTCTTGGCCGCTCTTATCTGAGGTATGCTATAAGGGATTTTCTTTTGTTAAGCAATGAAGCAAGTGACCAAATAAAATAACAATTAACTAGCCACAGAAACTAATATTTTTATAGGCTTTTATTCCTAAAAAAGATTAAATGAAGTTCTTGGAAATGAAGCTCAATGGTCTCATAAGCATTGAAATCTGACCAAAATATATTCAAAATAGATGGAGAAATTGAGGAAATGGGATGGTTTATTAAGGTCTAATTTGATCCTTCGGTTATAAACCTGTGGCTGGGTTGTACCCAGCAGAAAATAAAGCTCATATGATTAAACAATTCTCTATTTTAAAAAAAATATTGCCAAAGAATACCCAGAAATGCCAGGATAAAGGCTAAGCTAGAGTCTTATTTTTCCATTCGAGTCAAGTTTTAAATTTGCACCTGAAATCTAAAAAGATAAAGACAAATGCAGGGTTGTTATCTCAGCAAATATTGTTGGTTTTAGGGTTGGATTTATCCACTCAAGGGAGGCCAACTTTTACATGAACCACAGGAAGGCTACAGGAGGTCATGTGACCTAATCCACTGGGTCAAAGTCAAGGTCTCAAAATCAAGGAAAGCTATAACAATAACAATAACACTAAGCATTTATTCCAAATAAACTGAAAATAAATAAGGAATCGCTTCCAACTTTCTTTGATATGGTTACAAATATAGAATACATTAATGTTTTGATCTAAAATCCAACACAAACATTTGTTATGCCTTTATGCATTCTGGATAATTTCACTGGCATCATGTACCAATCATTTTATAAAAATCTCTTTAAAATCATAACACAATATACATTTCAACCCTTTTAACCACATATTTCCCAATTGATCCCTCTGTATACTATAACCAAAATTCTTAGCCCACTTTATTATGTGTATTTTAAACTGTTCCTCCCCTGTTTCAAGATATTATGAAACATTTCATCAGTTCTGCTCTCTTTTTCACTTTAAAAAAAATCACAGAATTCCAGGAATGTATTTTGCCCATAGAAGGAATTTTTCAATTTGCAAATCAATACACTGTATCAGTTATTTCTAACATAATACATAATATAATTAACATAATACAACATATGATAAAATCCAAAGATTTACAAACCTACATCTGAACTCTTTCACATTCTGCTCCAGATTCATGGAGAAGATGATAGTCTCAGTAGCATGAGTATCCATAAAACTGAGTACTAACTGCAGTCACAAAAATCTTTGCTTAGGAAAAGAGTTACAATTTCATAGGTCAACGATGCACATATTTAAGATATATTTAAAAATAAATTTTAAAGTTTGGCCACAATTTGTTGGAGTATAGCTAGTCAACCCTTTATGTGTTTGACTGTTGGAAAATTTGTCTGATCAGTGGGCCAGTGGACTCAACACTCATATGCACATATAGCAATAGCACTTAGGCATATATACTGCTTCATAGTGCTTTTCAGCACTCTCTAAGTGGTTTACAGAGTCATAACATTGCCCCCGATAATCTAGGTCCTCATTTTACTGACTTTGGAAGGGTGGAAGGTTGAGTCAACCTTGAACCGGTGAGGATCGAACTGCTGACAGCAGAATTAACCTGCAATACTGCATTCTAACCACTAAGCCACCACAGCTCTATGCAGCACTTCTTAAACACAAGCCATGTTTTCATGCTCTGTTCTCCTTCTATCAACTGCTGCTCTGCTGGCAACCCCGCTAGATTTATTATTTCTTGATGCATTAGCAATGGGTAATCAGAAATGCAGACCTTGCCATTTAACTGCTAGGATGTAGTAATGGGACAGGAAGTAATGGATGGAAACTTACTAAAAAGATATCCAACCTAGAACTAAGGAGAAATTTCCTGACAATGAGAACAATAAACCAGTAGAATGGTTTGCATCCAGAAGTTCCATCATTGTTTTAAGAAGATATTGGACAGCCATTTGCTTGAAATAGCTATGGAATTGTCTCCTATTTGAGCACAGGGTTGGACTAGAAGATCTCCAAGATTCCATCTGTTACTGTTACATTCAATTTCATTTTAATTTGATAATTTGGATTGTTTGGATCATACAATGACCAAAGCAAGGTAAGCAAACTTTGGCTTTGAAAGTTGCATTTCCTTGTCCCCAATTTACTCTACTGGACATGACCAATGATGTCCCCTTAGTTCCAATTGCTTAAAATATGGTTGTGAAATGTTTGCATTTTTATAAGTGTTTTGGGGATGGAAAGCAAAGGCCCTTGTAATTGTTCATGGATTAAAGCATCAATACCTCTTGTCACACTGCATTTTTGTTTTCCTGCAGAATTGCATTTGTCTGTGGATAGGATGGATTGCTGGGAAGGGTATCTGGCCATCATACTGTCTCTAAGAAAGTAGCTGAAAAGGTTTGGACTCCCTCATGTATTTACTACATTTCTATCCCATGTTTACTTCAAGGTGTTTGAGTTTAGACATATTTTTCTCTTCTCAACATGCATAATATTTACAACTGTATAAAGTAGGTTAGGCTGATTTATACTCACTGGCTTCATGATTAACTTAGAGTTTGAATCCTGGTCTCCATGGGAGATGGATTTGAGGAGGGTGAGTCACAGTAGGTTAACTGGAAAGCGATTGGAGAGGGTGAAGAGAAAATTTCCTTCCTGCTTTCCCTTCTGTTTTGTGAGCCTACCAGGGTTTTTTGATGAAACTGTTCTACTCATAGATGGTTGTAAGACTGGTGGTTACTGATACAAAACCTCAGCTACATCTTTATACAGTTTTTGTCTAATAGAATTGTTTCTACAGTATTTTAGATTGAAAGCTATCTCTGATTCAGTCCGTCATTCCTTCACTTTTTCATCCCTAGGATGCCATGTCAGAGCAGCAAACATATGCAGGAAATGTTCATAAAACTTGGGAATTAATAGAAAATGATTCCTCAATTGGATTCTTTCCAGATAACATACACTTTGCATATAAAGTCTGCCACACCAAGTATGCAACACTTAGTTTCATCTGTTTTTCAGTTTTTTTAACAAACAGGAATATGTCAAGTCTTTAGCATCTGCCTCCAGGTACTTATATTTTATTACATTTTCCCATTTAGAATTCTTTCATTAAGAATATGATAGCTAAGTTCACTTGGTCATGAAAAATGTCCATGTTATGGTACAAATCTGTGAACTACTTGACTGTTGTTCCATATTCAAGTAAATATATATTTAAATGGTATATATATATATATATATGTCTGCATATTAAGGTTTATTATATAATATTCACAGCTTTTATTATTGAATTGACTTGTAAGGCAACATTGAAAAAAATAAGTTTATACTTGGCAAATAAATATTATGAAGTGTCTGGGGTTGAATTTTAAAGAGGATAAATAGAAATGTTTAAAACAATCCACAGAAGAAAGAAGCAAATAATATTTTTTAAATCTTCCCAAGATTGAGGAATAATCTACTCTTATGTGAGGTCTGCTTCATGCTACAATGTGAATTATAATATAACAATTCAGATTATATTATAATGTAATAATAATAATAATATAAAATAAGTTCATATAAGTAATACACGAACCCTGGTAATGGGACTTAATATTGCAGTTAAAAGCATTCTTAATATTGCAATTAGAATATTCATCTTATACACAATATAATTATATGCTATACTTCCTTTTAAATTAAGGATGACCAGTGTCATTTTTTCCTGAACCAAGCCTCATAAAAAGACACTTGAAAATCTTTACATAATTTCAAAACTTTTAGTTACCGGTAAAATAATTACAATAAAAATTCTATATTTCTATTGAGAAAATAATGTTGCAAAAATAACATTTTAATAAAGTAGCTTTCCAAATCACTTTTTTTTTTTAAAGTCTATTCTGATGGCAATCAAAATTAAACAAAATAAGTTCCAAATACTAACAGGATAATTGTATTTCATGGAAAGAGTCTAGATACTTCCCAGATGGCACATGGCTTGTTTAGCTGGAAATAGCTACTGGCTGTTCATCCAGGTGTGGCAAAATTTAGTTCCAAATTTCCATCACTGGGTATAATCCTTTATTTGTTTTTTTTAAAGAAAGAAACTATTGAGGGAAGAGAATTGTTCCTAAACTGAAACTGTAAGAAGGAGAAGAAAGAGGCATCAGAAGGTTTTACCTCAATGGTCATTGTTTTTAATAATGCCACATGTTAAATCTAAAAATATAAGGTTGCCAAAATAAAGGTACTTGAATTTGACAATGTGGATATTTCATCTGAATATGTTATTGTAGTTGCAGAATAGCCAAAATAAATTGTAATGGCTACATAAATATTTGTGATGATAGGGTCAGCAAAGGAGGAGCAAATGAAGGAACCATCTGTGATGGGATGATTAACTGTGGTACAAGGAATACAGCTGCATATTAAAAAGGTTTTGTGACAGTTCTACTCACATGTCATCACAATTAAATCAAAAATAATACTTTATGCCTTCTAATACAACTTCTTTGCTCTCAAAATAACAAGCTAAAAAAGTCAGTTTGTGATGACGAAGTCCTTTCATTTTATACGAGCTGTTTGCAATATTTGAAGTATTCTGATGAAATAAGGCATCATGTTTGTAGACAAAGGTCATTGCTATTTGCTGCATAACATTCGCTCATTTACAATACAGTGTGGCACTTTGATCTTATCCATTCTTATCATGGCTGAAGAAGATAGTCATATGCAGATTATTTTATTGGAATCAATATTTCAAAGTATAATTGGCAAGCCTACTGAGTTTATGAAAATAGTATGCATCTACACAGTATGTTAAGTCAATACGAAGCACTCAAATTATGCCTTAGAATAATAAGCAGACGTAGGCAATTACTTCTGATTCTTAGAGATCTGTTAACATCCAATTAGCATTTCATACTTAAACAATTGCAGTAGTTTGAAGAATTCAGTAAAGTAGATGAACTTTAGATGTTCATCAGTATAACCTAGCATCTAGAGTACCTCTCTCCCTTTTTTGCCTTGAACTAAAGGAAAACTGCTATAGGTTTAAAATTACATCAGAGATGTAATTGCCCTGTTTAATAGTCTTATGACACTATTACCACCTGCATGGAATATGAATCAGTAGTCAAGGTTCACTATGCAACACAATAAGCACAAAGTCAATCTTCTTGATGAACAGGGTTTTGGATAAGTATGCCACAGGAAAAGTATTGATAAAGTTTCTTCAAGTTTTTTTGATACTTAATGGGAGGCCCTTATCCTCTGAATAGAAAATGTCTACATTCAGTGGCAACATGTAATTCCATTACTTTCTAGTGCAGCACGTGTTAGCTCAATCTCACAAAATATAATACTTCCATCATCTATGTACTATAATCAACAAGAAATTTCATACACATTTTCTAATTTGTTGGACTGGAAAAATAGGATATACTGTATATTTGGGCTGGTTGAAAGCCATAGTTCATGCCTAGAAACACAGAAATGCAACTCTTCAGTTAACTATTCTAGATTTGCTTCCAGTAAGAGATCAACCCTGACTGCTCTTTAAAAGGCCAGATCCTGAAGATGAAACACAAATACTTTGGCCACCTACTGAGAAGGAAGGACTTACTGGAGAAGAGCCTAATGCTGGGAAAGATTGAGGGCAATAGAAGAAGGGGACCGCAGAGAATGAGGTGGCTGGATGGAGTCACTGAAGCAGTAGGTGTGAGCTTAAATAGACTCCAGAACATGGCAGAGGACAGGAAAGCCTGGAGGAACATTATCCATGACAAGCATAGTGCAAGTAGATTGTGTGGTGCAGTGGCCTAGACGTAGAGCACTTGCCTCACAATCAGGAAGCTCTAGTTCGATCCTAGGTAGAGGCAGACATTTCTCTCTCTGGGCACAATGAGAATATATCTGCTGAACAAAACTCCACATTTGTGATAGGAAAGGCATCCAGCCAATAAACACTCTGCTAGCTCCATTCAGTTGCCCAGACTCCACCACACAAGGTATAATGGGGTAATTAAAAGGAGATGATGATGGTGATAGTGCAAGTAGATTCTATACAGCAAATCCTGAAGTGCATATACTTTCCACTATTGCCAATTAATTTGGAAATATTGAAATTGTCCGCCTCCAAGGTGAGTGACTCATGGAACTTCTAGTTTGAGAACTCTGGGAAAAGAAGGAAGGTATAACCATTAATAAGCTTGAAAACATATTATGGTTCCAGATCAGTAGAATAAAATTCAGATTTGTTTCCATGTAGATTGAATTCAATCATGTTGGTTATCATAATATTTAATTTGTGGGCTTCAGGTATAGTTCAATTCTTTCCCCATTTTGAGATCTGCCCTGAGTGGAGCTACTGAATTTATCAGATGGAGGTTATTTATGCAGTTTCTACTACAGAAATATTGGGGACTATTCATAAGCAATGAACAAACGGTGAGCTACGCTGTTTGCTACGGTACAGAGCTAAACATTGTAAAAATCTAGAACAAGAACAAGTTGCTATAACTATCTATGGTTAATTTAAGCTTTAGATACTGCTTTTATGGTCTGTTTAAAAAAAGAATCATAAAATCAAAATAAAACCAAGAACATACATACATACATACATACATACATACATACATACATACATACATACATACATACATACATACATACATAC
>JANHFT010004463.1:22076-32901 GCA_032467955.1 Pseudoxenodon macrops | reverse complement strand
AATTAGAGAAGAAGATAACTTTATTTCAGAATGGCGAAAAATCAGTCCATGCATGATACGATTTAATTGGCATTTTTAGCCCAATCAGACAGTGATGACAGTGTCATACATTGACAATCATGAAGATAATATAATTTTTCTACCTACTAAAAGCCAATGTAGAGTTTGTAGAGTTCAAGTTGGAACAATAATAGCCAATTCAAAGTCTGCAATTTGTTTTGTAATATAACACTCCAATACATTTATTAGGTTGGATCTCACTGTTTCTCTACAAATTGTGAAAACACATGCACAGGGTAGAAATTGAAATAGTTAGAACCCACATCATAATTTCAAACTTGGGTAACAATGAAAACAGAAAAACTACACATTTTCCTTAAAAATTGATCTTGAGAAGTCTCTATGTTCACTTGTCCATAGAATGAATGAATAGGAAAAAAAACTTGACTTGTTTGATTAGTAAAGGAACAACCACTACTTCTATAAAACTCTGGAAACTCTTTATAGAGTTTTTGCCAAGAGTGGATAAAAATGAACTTGTTGATTCCTGAATTTACCAAATATAGAGAACACTACATGGGGAGAAGGGAGCTCTATAATGTAATAGTTCCTTTCAAAGTAAAAAGGTCTCCAGAAGATAGACAAAGGAAACCAGATGCTGAGCACACAAAATTATTCCCTCCATAAAAAGTGGGAAATGGTATTAAATATGTGTATAATTGCTCAGAAGTTGCTTCTTTAGATAGCTTTTTTCTTTTCCTTTTTCTCTACTTTCTATTGTTTTCAATACTTTTTTCTTTATCTTTCTTCCTTTCTTATTTTTTCTCTAGATTGTTTCATGTTTATATTTTAATTATGAAAAACAATTATCCAATAAAATTATAAAGAAAAATGATAGGTAGATGATAGATAGATAGATAGATAGATAGATAGATAGATAGATAGATAGATAGATAGATAGATAAATTATGAATAATTGTTGGTCACTACCAGTATAACATTTTTGGCTAGGGTGTCCAGTGACGCTTAGAAGGAATTCAAATTTTAGTTGAGTTTTATCTAGAGCAAAATTAACAATATTAAAAATAGAAGAAGAAATCCTTTGTACGCTATATAAAAATGGCTTCAGAGCATTATATTTCAAGATGTAAATTTTAAAAAATTGGGTTACACAATAGCACTAGACAAATGGCAGAAATTGTGGGATAGAAACTGCAAATTAACAATATCAATGGCCTATAAGAAAAATCTATACAAAATGTTTTATAGATGGCATCTACCACCAGGGAGGCTAGCAATGATGTTTGAAAACTTATCAGCTAAATGTTGAAAGTGTAATCAGATACCAGGTTCATATTATCATATGTGGTGGACATGCCCAAAGGCAAAAAAAATATTGGACTAAAATACATACTTGGTTAGGAAAAAAATGATAAAACAACACATAGACTTGAAACTAGAAATATTTCTGCTAGGAATACTACCAGGACAGTATAATAAAAGGAATAAATATTTAATTTTGCATATAGTAACATCAGCAGAATAGTGTTTGCACAACAATGGAAAAATGAAGAGGTCCCGACAGATGAAAGTGTAATAAAAAAGTATTAGAATGTGCTGAGATGGATAGATTGACTCTTGCAATAAAAGAAAAGGAAGAAGCAAAATACTTTTTAAAATGGGATATATTTTACCAATGGTTAACTAACAAAAACAGAGGTTAGAATTTAAAAAGAATTTAAAGATTGTATTGAAAATACTATAAGATAGATAAACTAATTGTTTTATTATTTATGATTAATATTGATATATTTATTAAGATTACTAGTATGATTATGGTTATTATTGTACTTTTACTCAAAAATTAATTATGCCCAGACAACACGCTGTTCAGATAGACATGGAATTTTTTATGTCTCTAAAGAAAAAAAATGTACCATTAAACCATAAATTAAAAAAAGATTTAAATTTTGGACTCAAAATGCTTGAAACTGTATATTCCGAAAAGTCAAAGTCATACTTAATTTACAGATTTTAACTTCAATACAAAGGTATATCATGCATATTTTGCAGATTCAACATATCTGGGGAATCATTTCACCAAAAGAGTAACTTCTGGGATATATAATATGAATCTACGGCATAATGAACATTTTAAAATAACTGACATTTCTTTCCCCTGATAAATAAAACTGATGGCTTTTTACCTGATTTTGGTAAGTAAAAAAATGAAAAAGCTGTGACCTTGAAGAAGGATTTTTTTTGCAAAAGGTGGTGAAGAAGCTAACCTTGCACATAACAGTACTATTATAAAAAAAGAAAGGAAAAGAAAAGAATAATGATAGGATATTTTTAATCTGTTTCTGGTTGTTAACATAGAAAACCAAATGACATTTGCCAGAACACAATGCAGCATAATATTAACCAAATATTCTGAGAATGGTATAAGAAATTGTGACAATGGGGCTAATTAATTGGAATATGTGTCCATCTTTGTCCCCGTCATAAAATCTGAGCATAAAAGATCTCAAACCTGAAAATTTTTCACCTATTTCGATAACACCTATTTGTGATTAAAGGGGGAAAAAGTGTCTAGTGTCCGAGACCTTCAGAAGAAGGGGGATTTTAATTGTGCATTATGTGACTTCATGCATTAGGCATGATCCTAACTGAAAGAACATGGAGAATGAGTGTGAAATGAATTTATTTTTTGGTATCTATAGATTTCTTAAGAAAAAAAAAAGAATGAGCTAAGGATGGACTGAAATATTTATGAAGGATTAAAAAAAACCTTTTTGTGAATAAATTTCACAAAGTAGCGCATATTTGGGAGATGGGGAGGGGGCAACTTGAAGAGAATAAATTTAATGAGTCTAGATTGTAGAAAGGTAGCCATTCAGAAATGCTAGAACTTTTAGTTAAATGGCACATAAGATTAAAAATAAATGTTTCCAACACTACTTTACTGTGGTGGAAGACCAATTTCTCTGCAATTTTCAGTTACCAATGCATAATTCCCATAACAAAACTCATCAGTGTTCTAAAACCCATTAATCATATTCAAGAATATTTCATAGGCTTCACGTACGTTTCCTATCTCATTTTTCATCAATTGTGGCTATTGTGGGATTAAAAAGTAGATGTCCTACTGCAATATAAGTTGAACCATTGTAGAATGAGAAGACATGATGAACATTAAACACTCTGGTCACTGTATAAAAATTAAATGTTACTAATTATAATGTACATTGCATAAAGTAAAAAAAAAAAACCAATCCTGAGCTGGTGCACTGGGCCCAACTGATGAATCTTTACCTGTTATGTTCAGCACATGGTCACTCACACACCCAGCCTGTTGAGACATATAGATCCTGCTATATTTCTTGCTCTCTATCTGTGTTTCCCAGATAGGTGCAGCTAGAACAAATGAGACATACAGTTCTGGTTGACAGCTTGGAAATCACTAGAAACATTCACAAATCACTTTCAACCAAACACTGAAGCATATAAGATTCTGATGGAATACATGGAGAGCTAATTAATTCAAAATGGCAGCAAAACATTATAGGTTCCATGTACATTTGCTGCCTCACACACTTATATGTTCATCCCCATTTACCCGCATCCTTCTCAACTAAACTCTGCCAGATTCTACCTAGAGGGACAGAAGCCATCAAGTCCATATCCAGAATGACTCAAGGAGGGAATGGACTTCAAGAACCCTTTTATTGTATTCTAGCGGGGTGTCAATAACTGAGGAGACGGTCGGCAACTAATAACCATTTATTTCAACAGAACTGCGAGAGGCAACAAGAAAGAACAAACCCGGCAGCAGCCTCCAGCTGACAGCCCTTTTTATACGGAGCTGTCAGAGGAGCTGGCCAATCAGCACTCAGAAATCTCCCGCTCTTGAGGCAATTAGCATACTGCCGGCGTTGCCACGCACCGTGGATGCGTACGAGGTATGTCTCTTTAAATAACGTTACATAACAGAAAGTTTATGTTAAACTCTATCTCTGTGTTTCTTTGAATATCTGAAAGATTCAAATTTGGTCTACTCTACTTCAGAAAGAAACCAGAGGTAGGTTCCTACCGGTTCTATCCGGTTCTATAGAGTAGGTAGTAACTCCGCGGTGACATCACGGAGCCGGGTTCTGTCGGTGGCTCCGTGGGCGCCGCCATCTTGGATTTTGCTTCTGCGCATGCTCAGAAGCTAATTTTTGACTGCCACTCATGCACTCGAGACGCAACCCTGAGCAAACCAGCAGTAAGCAAATTCAGAACCCACCTCTGAAAGAGACTTTCAATTCAGGCATTTCCCAAACATTCCTCAATCAGATCATGTCTAAAAAAACAGAAGTCAAAAATAATACATACCATCAAGTAGTTTATGTTTTCTTTGAATGTATTCTGTATCTTCAGAAATTCTTTATTTTACACTTTTAATTAAATCCCATAATATTCTATGCAACCTCAGAGGAACTAAATAATAGGCCTTGTTATTATTATTATTTTTTATTTTGGTAGCAGAGTAATTTCTTTGATCAAACATTGAAGATTAAGTTTCAGTGATTCATAAACCAATTACTCCTGCACAAAAGCCCTCTTTATATAGTAAAAAGTGACAGTAAATTAGCTCCTGTAATACATAACCCAACATCTAGGATATTAGAAGTAACTTACTGAGTAAAGGCTCATAAAATTGGCTGCCTATTAATCTTAATGACTTAGATCCAAACCTTAGTTATCGGTTTACTCAAATTAGTGACACATAAATAGAGATTATAATAGAGACTTTACTGATTTCCTGGCTGTCACAAATGAAGCAAAAATTATATCTATACTCTGGAAACATGTATATACTTTATATGTCATACTTTGTATTTTTACCTCTTGTGTCTTTATGTGATGTGAAGCTGCCATAGAATGAATGAATGAATGATGACACTTAAATCTGCCATTCCTAACTCAAATTCTATTATTTTAAATGAGTCTATAAGTAAAGGAGTGAACTAAATATGTTTAAAAGATGCTTAATTGACACATAAATGAATGAAGGATTTTTCATCCATATACTTTTATTCTACCTAATGGTGACTCTAAAGGCTTCATTTAGATATTTTAGTTGGAAAATAATTATTTGCCTAATCACATGGTCCAAATGTTTGAGGGAACAGCCAGATTTGTAAAGCCTTAAAAAAAGATAACAGGGTTGGGACCATCCTAATCTCCCCAGTAACCATTGTTCTATAGCGGAGGTGTCAAACTGGTGGCCCTGGATGCATCACTCGCAGGCCACACCTACCCAGGCTCCACAAAGGCAAAAATGCCATGATACATCACATGACGCGATTGAGTTTGATACCTGTGTTCTATAGGAACACTCCTTCAAGCAATTCATAAGGAAATTTTAAATGGCTCCACAAATTCCTTCTCTCATGCCAAGTTCTCTAATGCTATAATCATTAATGCTATTGTCCATGAATCAGTAAAGTGATTAAAAACACCCAGTGTATTTGAGGTATACATCAAGAAAAGACTTTTTATTTCTGTTTGAATTTGATAGATGCATTGTTTATAATATTCCCATTCCTAGCTCAGATACCACTGGTCATATATTTTAAAAGCACTGAAGCTTTAAGCCCTGATATAGCCCTGTAAAATGTATTATAAATCAGTAGTAGTATCTATTGAGCACAGAACCTTGTGTTCATAAAACATCATAAATGAGAAGATGAGCAATCTTTATTGCTCCAAAGGCATACACTGTCATTTTGAAATCTGCTTGCAGAACATTGCCATATAATGTTTCCTTGAGCTTCACTGAAAATGGCCTACTATGCTGCCTCACTCCCCACACATACACGCATGAGTTTTACAGCTCCCCGCCCGGCTCCTTAAGGCTCCAACAGGAAGCAGTTGTTGGGACTAAGCAGCAACTACAAGAAACAGTTGGCAAAACAGCTCAGTTCAAATTAGATCTGACTGAGAAGGAGGCTCAGTAGAAGCACCTCACTAGAGACTATGAGCATAGAATTTCCAAGCAGAGGAAAGACTTGCAGGAGTGCAAGGCCAGGTACAGATGCCTTCACCTAAAGCCCTGCACCAGGAGGCCAAAGCAGACCCCAAGTCAGAATTTCTGTCCTCCTCCAACCCACAGAAAAAGAACCCAAAGTGGGAGGCTCTCTGCAGCAACACAAATGTTCATTGCATGAGGAACCCTGATTTAGTGCAATATTAAAAAATACAAATAATTTTTATGCAGACCACCAAATTTTTCTCGTGGACCACCAGTTGGTGACTGCTGGTCTAGCTGACTGGCATTGTGCCTGTCTCCTCTCTCCTCTATGTGTCCTTGGATCAGGAGGAGGTGCGGACTCCACCTCTCCTTATTGCTAACAGGTGGAAGCTGTTCCCTGTCCTCACCTGGAGCCTCCTGTCCAACTTGCTGCAGCAGTGGCTCACTTACCTCACCTTCAGCCTATCATGCAGCCTCTCAGACTGAGGCTCCTTTATCAGGCTAGCTTTCTCTAAGCCCTGATTCTGACCAATACTTGGCTCCACACTTTCTTCTGCAAACTCACTGTCCTCCTCTGAACTTGCATCTGTAGAAGGGTCTGGGGGTAGATCCATGACACCTACTCTCATTCCAAGGGAAGCTTGTTTGATTGTTTAAACTATTCATAATGATGAATAAAAATATGAGTACTGAAGAAGTAAAGTAAAATACTGGAAATTAGAGTGATAGTCTAGGTGAGGGTTGTCAAACTCAAGGCCCTTGGTCTGGATCTGACCCATGGGGTGCTTAGATCTGGCCAGTGGGGCCGCCCTGTAAACAGCAAAGAACTGGTCCACAGTGTTTCTGCCGACGAAAATAGAGCTGGGAAGGGCCGTGCATGACACTCCCAAGCTCCATTTTTGCTGACAGATGGTTGAAGGAGGCCATCATGGCCAAAAATGGAGCTTGGGAGTCCGTTTTTACTGGTAGGGTGCTCAGGCCACCACAGGCACCCCTCCGATATGAGAAATGTCAAGCTTGCCACGGCCACCACCACCACCTGAGGTCAAACACAACCCTAATGCAGCCCTCAATGAAATTGAGTTTGACACACATGGTCTAGGTGAATATATGTGGGTGAGTATGTGAAGAAAAAGGAGTGCAGTTCAAGAATTATCAGTCAGAAATACTTGAAGAATTATTTTGAATCATCAAAAAAAGTGGGATGTATTCCATTATAAATATTAATACTGAAAGCAGTAATTGCTTTATTAATTCATTTTAAAAGTATCAAACTAATTTAATATTTATAGGTGTTTTCCCCCCCACCTTGTTTTTGTTCCATACAAGGCATCTGTAATAATAAAAAAAATGAGAAAGGATTAACTGAATTCAACTGAGAACTGAATTTTCAGGCTTCCTATTTTTAGCCATTTACAATTATGAATAGGAATGCAAATTATTGTTATTAAGGAAACTGAAATTTAGTGTTGCTTTATTTTTTCTTATAATATTTCATATATACTTGGCTTTGCTATTGGGTTTTTAAATTCTGTATGCTTGTTTGGCAATGTTATTCAAACAAATAATGAATAATTGAAATAAAAAACACTTCAGCATCAGTAAAATGAAATGTTCACATTATCACTGCTGACAAGTTAATAGGATAGGCCCCCATGAAAATGAAATGTATGAAGCTGTCAAGTGGTCATAAACTAAAACTTTGAATTTATTATTCAGTTTATGTTACTTTCTTTTTTAATGTTACAGATGCCTTGTATGGAACAAAAGGGGGGACAGATATAAATGTTAAATTAGTGCTCAAAGCATATTACATATGATCTGTGTCATGAATCTAATTACTGAGTGTGATGGTGGCCTCCCCTTCATTAAAATTGTTCAAGTAGAGGCTAGACAGCCATCTGCCTGAGATACTTTAATTTGAATTACTGCATTAAACAGAGTTTCACTTAATGGTCTAAATGGCTTTCTCAAAGTGTTCTATCAGAAAGACAGAGCAGCTCAGTCATTGATTTAAAATAGAGGTGACAATTTAAAAATAAAATAAAAACAAGTTTGGAAAAATTTGTTGGAGATTTTTTTTTTAATTGATACCTAAATTCTGCAAGCTGGAGTAAAGTTATAACATGCCTAGAATAAATTCAAATATATTAACAAGGCAATTTAGTCACAAATTAAAGTGTCCTTTATTCAACTTGGAAGTATACTAGTCAGATCTAACCTATTTATTTAGTAAATAAGACACTAAGAATAATTGCCCCAAGTAGATATTTAGTCTTGTATTACTATGTATTGATGATCTTCTATTCAGTAAATCTTTTATCTCAAATGAATATCATACATGTTTTCCAGACTAAAATTAATCCATTAAAATAAACTATTTAACAAACTATAAACATGATTTGACAAATCAAATATTAATCAAAATCAATAACTAATTATGTTGGCTCTATCAACAAATTGATGAAATAAAGTTAAAATATGTTTTGGAAAACGGGATATGCTAAAAGCCCATTTTGTGCTAGTTAAATGATATTGCTTACAAATGTGAATGTTTGTTTCTTTCCTTAGGATTTATACTTTCAAATTGTTTTTAAATAGGGAAAAGTATCCTTTTAATTAAATATGTTGATTTTAGCCTTTTATTCTATAAAAGTCTGTCATAGAATTTATTATTTGTCTGTTTATTTAATTTTATCCTGACTAGTCAAAGCCTCATTTTTCTTCCTAAGGGTTTTTATGGGGTGAAAAATTTGGCATTGGGAAGGGGGAACTTGTGCAATTTTAAGATATTTTTTTCTGAGAAAACAGAACTGAAGAGATGCATACATGTGTGCATACTCACTTTCATTTTGTGTCTTCTGTAACAAAATCCACAACTGCATACAACTTAATCCACATCAATACAACCAAAATTCTGGTCCAATACAAATAATTGAAAATTTGCCTAATTGTATGTGCGGTAGTTTTCATGTGGTCTTTTCTATCTCAGGAGGCTGGTCCTTGGAAGAGATGGTCTTGGAAGAGATGGGTAACAAGATCTAGACTAGAGAGAAAGAATAAGTCAATGGCTGTGTGAGCCCTTCCTAAAGGCACTTTCTGTCTCCTTCAGAATATGAAGCAGGTGCTAAAGTTAAAAGATAATTTGAGTAAGATGCAGAAAGTATTTCTCCTTTGTATATTTGTGAGGGAGAAGGAGAAGGAACAACCTAGTTATTAAACCTAGACTTTAAATATATTAAATAATATGTTTTTAATAATCCTCCAAATAAAATGTAATGAATCAAACAATTAATGCCTGCTAACAAAATTGGATCATGGTGACCCTACTTTAGCCTTGTTAGAAGAAAACGACTGTTGGAGAACATCCTTGTTTTTTGCTTTACCTGGCGACTGACAAGCAAACATACCAATCAGGATTGGAGTTAACAATGTGATTCATGCCACTCAAACCACTTGATGGAAACTCTTTCAAAATTACTATTCCAGAAATGGTATCTAGTGAAGAAAGGATAAGCATTTGAAAAGAAAAATAGCCTGAAGAAAGGAACGTGCCTTTGAACATTGGCAGCCCTGAAGAGAACAGTGGCTTTTGAACATTGGCAAAGTAGTGTTGCTGCACTCATTACACAGTTGCCCCCTCATTGTTTACACATTGGAGAAGGAGACTCAGGCCTTCAAGGCAGGTCTGATAGTTTCCACCAAGTCCTTTGCTGGTGCTTCCATTTATATTGGTTAAACATTGAGGCAAAGAAAGTTTAACTGAACATTCAAAAACCTCATTAGTAAATACCATTAAACTAAATACTATTAACATACTACTATGGCAAGCTTTAAAATGAAAGTGTAAGCACTCACAGAAGCAGAACTAATCATACACAGTTCCTAATGCAATGCCTTGTGTACAGGAGCAACACCCAACATGTTCCTGCCAAAACTAACTATCTTTATGTCCAATTGATTTAAACTGGAAGAAACAGGCAAAGTCAAAATTAAAACACAAGGGGGGGGAGGGAGAAACAGCATATAGTATATATGCTTAAAAGATCTGAGAAAACCAGTATTCATTCTGTGAACTTTTATTCAATTAATTATTATTTTTTCTGTTACTTAATGAATCTAAACAAGCCTGAGCAGGACAAGTTTATATTATGGTAAAATATTAACTGCCACACTAATCTAGTCACCCTGTTTTGGCCTTGGTTTTCTGCTTCATTAAACTTCATTGAAGGTTACTTACAATACTCAATTTATATATTGGTCAGTGTTCCAAACTTCATGCAATATTCCAGTAATTTACAATGTAAAGAAAAGAAAAGAAATAGTACTACAGTTCACTGCTAAATAGAACTTTGTTTTGGAGATAAAAGACTGGAAAATGAGATATACTTCTGAATTAGAGATTACGTCTCAGAAAATTATTCCCAGTCTTATGGAAAATTACATTGTATTTCCATTTTAGATTTTTTATATCAAAACTCCAATACCAGAAAAGGGAAATAAGATCCTGGGGGATGTTCTATTTGTTTATTAGTTTATTTATTAATTTTATATGTCTGCCATATGAAGTAATAGATTCAAAGTATTGTATTTTTTGGAGTATAAGATACTCCAAAGTATAAGACACACCTAGCTTTGGGGGATGAAAACAAGAAAAAAAATCTGCTTCCCAGCAAACAACAAACAGTACAGATGATATACACTGTTTGCTGTGTATTTCTGTGCATGGGTGCCTGGCCCATAGAAATAGCAAAGAATTGGAGAAATGTACATTATGGCAGTATATTAATGCCAGAAAGTTTTCTT
>JANHFT010004462.1:58446-80915 GCA_032467955.1 Pseudoxenodon macrops | reverse complement strand
CTCTCTCTCTCTCTCTTCCCCCCCTTCCCCCCTCCCTCCTTCCTTCTCTGACTCTCTGTCTCTCTCTCTCTCTCTCTCTCACACACACACACACATACACTTTTCCTCCAATCTCTAGACCACACAATTTTGTCCCACATTTGTTGGCATAGAATTTAACTTTCATTTTTCATTTGCATCTGGTGTTTCCGTGTTTTCTGGTGGGACAGTACTGAACATCTCTCTCCTTAAATATTTATTGTTTATTTACATTTCGTATTTCTTAACCGTCCATCTCCTTCGGAGAGTGGCTCATTTTTGTTATTCTATAATTTCATCCATAAACATTTCACTATAGTATTTTTCTCTATGATTTCTCATCTATCATGACTCTTGAAAATCCTATTTTAAGTATATATACTTCCCATTAAGATACACGCGCGCGCGCGCGCACACACACACACACACACACACACACACACACACACTCATAAATGTATTTTTTTTGGCTTGGCCTTTCTTGCTTGATGTTAAAGTTCTGGCTTCAGGATTTAATCTTCTGTCTTGATCCTTTGATCTAAAAGCTACTTGGATTATTTTATCTTTGAAATCTTATGAACACTTTCCAGTATTTTTCCAGTACTATATCTCTTATCTATTCTTACATTTCCTCAGATATATTTTCATATTAGTTAAGTACATGCTTCTTACATTAATCTTATCCTGTATATTCTCCAGGTCACATCTTACTAGGGCATCAATAATTACATGAGTAATTCATGGTCTTTTTAAAAACAATCTGTATCTAAATTTCCTGTTATATAATATATTTGATGTTGTTTTTTTGCTGGTGCTTCAGGTAAAGTTTGTCATTCTGTTGCTTGAAACTGGTGACGACAATGAATAGCAATAGTAATATCACTTAGACTTACATACTGCTTTATAGCCCTCTCTGAGCGGTTTACAGAGTCAGCATATTGCCCCCAGCAATCTGGGTCCTCATTTTATTGACCTCGGAAAGATGGAAGGTTGAGTCAACCTTGAGCCGGTCAGAATCGAACTGGCAGTCGGTAGAATTACCCTGCAATGCTGCATTCTAACTACTTCATCAGCATTTTTCTCACAAAACCGTATTTATTTATTTTGTATTTCATATTTTTAACAGCGCATTTCCCTCAGATTAACCTAAATCCTTCATTAGTCTTGAATTGTGTCCTCCTTTTTACAGATAGCAGTGTCAGTGACTTTTTTAAAAACAGCCCCATTCCTCCAGTAATTTTCATCAAAGTCTCCCTGAACATCATCTTCATCTATGGAATGTATGAGCTTTCAAATTAACAATTTCAAACTAGATTTTTTAAATAAAAAAATTAAATTATTGAGATTCTAGTAAGATGTTGAATATACAGTAATTTTCCAGCTTAAGCACCATGGTTGGTATCCTAAAATAGAATTGAAGAGGTAAGCTATGGGATGGTATTTTCAATGAGATGTAAATCTCTAGTTGATTTCAGATCCTCTAAATCAGTCCCTTAAATTTGACATTGTCAAATCCCATAGGCTGGGATAGACAGACTATTTCAGCCTATGGTGTGTGAACAACAGTTTGGAAACAAGTAATTTATAACATTAGAACAGAAGAACCATGTTATAAAAGGGAAGAGAGAAATATAATATAAATGCACAGTGTGCAAGTTGTAGCCATGTGACATTTGATTATGCTCTGAATCTTAACCTAATACAGAAATGCAATGTCCTTGTGATCTTTAATTCGGAGGTGAATTTTTTGCCTGTTTGATTACTGAGAATAAGGGATGTTTCTCACTCTCTCATCTCCTTCAGAGGCTTCTGAAATAATGAAAAGTATTGGAGAAGCCATCCAGTATTTACACTCTATCAACATTGCACACCGGGATGTTAAGGTATGTATTATCTTAGACCAGGGGTGTGAAACTCGATTTCATTGAGGGCCTCATCAGGGTTGTGTTTGACCTTGGAGGGCTGGGGTGGGCGTGACCAAGGTGGGTATTACCAGCTCGACATCACTCGTGTCGGGGGAGCCTGTGGTGGCCCAAGAATTCCGCCAGCGAAAACGGACTCCCAAGTTCCATTTCAGCTGTGACATCCTCCTGCTGGCAGAGGCACTGCGGGCTGGTCCTTCACTGTTTCTAGGGCGGCCCTGCGGCTCAGATCTAAGCACTCCACAGGCTGGATTTGGGCCCTAGGCCTTGAGTTTCACACCCCTGTCTTAGACCTATGCAATGTAACTGATAATGTCCAAAGCTTTTTCTTAAATACATTTAACCCCAGAAACAAAAGGAGGCCTTATATAATGCAGCATGCTTGAACTATGTGATTTTTTTTGGTTTCAAACTGAATAATTAGTAGCAGATTATAAGGGCTCTTTGCATGATAAATGTCCTGAGTTTAGACAGGTTACAACCATTGGTTGGGGCTTTTTTTAAAATCAATGACACTCTGTTTATACAGCATTCTCCTTTTAAGGGTATACCTGCCTTAAGTTCATGTCATTGTAGGATCAGGCAAAATTCTTTCTTCAGATTTTAACAGATCCGTTGAATTATTTTAGCTTGCTCCCAATATTTTTGCTTGCTATTGTGCTGTAGTCTACTGTTTTTCTTTTATAATGTTGCTGTTTTCATTTGCTGATTGTTCTTATTTTTCTTAATTTAAATGGTTTTTAAGTTACGATATGGCTAACAGCTTCTGAGAGATGGTGTCTTGACTGAGAGTGTACAGTATATAAATTAAGTCAAGCAATAAATGTTCTAGTTTTTAAAATTTTTGGTTGTTCTTACTCTATTTTACTCTGTTTTTAACTGTTAGCTGGTGGCAGAGTAAAAACAATTTAAGGGATTGATTTAGAGCAGGAGCGTCAAACTCAATTTCATTGAAGGCCACATCAGGGTTGTGTTTGACCTTGGGAGGGGGGAGGGGGCGTGGCCAGGGGGCATGGCCAGATTGACATCACTAGTGTCGGTGGCACCTGTGTTGGCTCGAGCACTCTCCCAAGCTCTATTTTTGGCTGAGACAGCCTCCTGCAACCTTCTGCCAGTGAAAACAGAGCTTCGGAGTGCCACCTGCAGCCCTCACAAACTCCATTTTTGGCTGTGATGGCTTCCTGCAACCCTTCCCTCCTGAAAATGGAGCTCTGGAGGGCTGCACACAGCCCTACCCAGCTCCGTTTTCATTGGCAGTGGCATTGCGGGCCGGTCCTTCACTGTTTCCAGGGCGGCCTCGCGGGCCAGATCTATGCATCCCATGGACCGGATCCAGCCCCCGGGTCTTGAGTTTGACACCCCTGATTTAGAGGATCTGAAATCAACTACAGAATTAGTCATGCATATGAGATGGCTTATAAAATTATTATAGAAATAAATCTTAGGAATTATTTTGAATAAAATTATTTTGAATGAAATTATTTTGAATGAAATTACAGAGGATAATAGCATGATTTTATGTACTGGACTCTTTTTTAATCTTTTATGATTGGAGCAAGTTTTAGAAGTTGGTATAAAAGATAGCCTTTGATTAAGGACTTTATCTTTTTATGTCTTGTAGCCAGAAAACCTTCTATATACCTCAAAAAGGCCTAATTCTGTATTAAAACTTACAGACTTTGGTTTTGCTAAAGAAACCACAACCCATAACTCCCTAGCTACACCATGCTACACACCGTACTATGTGGGTAAGTAACCTTACTAGAAGGGGTAATTTGTGAACAGAATCCTTTTTTGAGATTGACTCTTACAGGCTTCTGCCATTACAGGTAATGTTCAATGTATGACCACAATTGAGCACAACATTTCTGTACCTAAGCAAGACAGTTGCTAAGTGAATTTTGCCCCATTTTACGACTTTTCTTTCCACAGTTTTTAAGTGAATCGCTGCAGTTATTAAGTTAATAAAATGGTTGTTCAGTGAATCTGGCTTCCTTATTGATTTTGCTTCCCAGAAGGCCGTAAAAGCTAATGTCACATGACTCTGGGACATGGCAACTGTCATAAATAATTTGATCATGTGACGATGAAGATACTGCAACAGTCATAAGGGTGACAAATTGTCAGAAGTCATTTTTTTCAGTCCCATTGTAACTTCGCAGTCACTAAAGGAATGGTTGTAAGTTGAGGACTATCTGTATCTTTAGAGGGACAGTGATGGTAAAGTTCAGGTGAAGGACATGCATATCGCTCTTGAGTTCTGAAAATAGCTGGGACGGAACAAGAATCAAAATGTTCAAGAATGCAAGGCAGCACTTCACAGGATCTGATGCATAATTTCTAGGGTTACAAAATGTGGGTTGTAAATCTCCAGACAACCATTGGGTGACAGCAAAGTATCTGCATTCCTTGAAAGTTGTGGAAGTAGCTGCTTCAAAAGTTGCCAGGGCATTATAAACATAAACATATTAAATATATGGAATGTGTTAATATTAGTAAAAGTTAAGTAATACTCTTTAGTTTTAATTTCAGCATATCTAAAGGTGAGCAGAATGAGATCAAATCTGACTATTGCACATTCTACTTACTGTACTTATTTATTCTGGGTACACCTTAATTTTGGAATGAGATTGCCAGTGTGCTAATCAAAACTCAAATATGTCCTTTTTCCTGCAAAAATGGGCAAAACTATCCATTAGTAGATTTAATCCATCTAGTTTTACTAATAGCTATTTGGGTGAACAAATATGCTTATGATGTTTGCATGTCTATTTTCAACGTGAGTTGGACAGAACTGAAGCCAGATTTACTGGCATATCCAGAAGATGGGTTTCAATTAGTTTATTCCACCTAGGAGGACTATTTAAATTGTTTTGACATTTTTGCTTCCCAATATGAGAAGTACTATGTAGACATTCTACTTTGCAATGTCCAATTAAAACAAGCTTGCTTTCTTAAGAGGAAAAAAAATATTACGTTTCTAAGTCTATAAATAAAGAAAAAGGACAATGCCTGTATATACAAATTATGTGAAATATCTTAACCATCCTGTTGATTCAGTTTTAAAAGAATGTGTGTGAAGTGACATCCAACTCAGTTACAAAAAGACTTATGCAACTTTTAAATTTTTGTGTGTGACCTTAATGATCTTTTGCTGGCAAACTTTCAAATTGTATTTATCAGTCACTCTCAGTGAGGTTGGCTTTCCCAGGAACTGAACGGAGAGTTTGTGCTGATAAATTGTGTCCGAATTGCAAATACTGATGCAAGGGTTTTCCAGGCACCGTGCCAGGGATAATAAGTTCCTAAATGAAGGGGTAGTTTGTTCTTTTGTAATAGCCTGACTCTATACTCTTGTAAAAAATAAAAGATGTCTTTCATTATCCTATAAGGGACACGGTGGCTCAGTGGTTAAGACACCGAGCTTATCGATCAGAAAAGTTGGCAGTTCAGCGGTTCAAATCCCTAGCACCGTGTAAAGGAGGGAGCTACCACTACTTGTCTCAGCTTCTGCCAATCTAGCAATTCGAAAGCATGTAAAAATGCAAGTAGAAAAATAGGGACCACCTTTGGTGGGAGGTAACAGCATTCCATGTACCTTCAGCATTTAGTCATGCCACCCACATGAGCATGGAGACATCTTCGGACAGCGCTGGCTCGTCAGCTTTGAAACGGAGATGAGCACCGGCCCCTAGAGTCAGGAATGACTAGCACATAAGTGTGAGGGGAACCTTTACCTTTTATTATCCTGCCATGTCATACTTTGCTCTTCTAGTGCTGCCTTTTACCTGCCATAATAGCCTAACGATGTCAGCCTTTTCTTCAGAATTAGTATACTCCTTTTCTTCATAAAACACAGTCTGGTGGTCTATTACTGTGTTAAGTAGTCATTTTCCGCTGTTTCAACAAAAAGGGTGTTCGGAGCTTGTGCCCAGTATTCATGAGGAAGTAAAGGACCGAGACATTCCTTTCTCTAATGTTCCCACCTCCTTTCTTATTCTTTAGCATCAGTTATAGTAAGATGGTGAAAGACTCTCAGATCTTTCTCCTTGCTTTCTGGTTATAGGAGGTTCTTGAAAGACCTCCATCGCTCTCCTTTGACTCATTCTTCTTCTCTACTATGAGGAGGAATTTACTCATCATGACAAAGGAACTGTTTTAAGCTACCAAAGCAGGAATGTTCATTCAGGTTTTGTAGATGAAAAAAATAATTAACACTCATGCAGCATAATGGCTGCTTTCCTGTGATACATCTTTCTGCTCTCTGTCTTCTCTACTTCACAAATGTTGCCTCAGTGCTTGGAGGCAAAGCAGAATAGAGACTCATGTTCAGTTAAGTCTCTGGTTTCTCTTCCCCTTTAGCTCCAGAAGTACTAGGCCCAGAGAAATATGACAAATCCTGTGATATGTGGTCCCTTGGTGTCATCATGTATATTTTGTAAGTATCTTGGCTTACTTGGAATTACTTGGAATTTTCTTCTATCTATACTGTATTTTTGACTTCATTGAACCTATAAACAGACCCTTCAGTATATCAACTTTTTAAAATCAGTTATGCAGTTCAAGATAATTATCGGTAAGCACTAAAGTTGATGCATAGAATATGCTTACAAGCTCAGCTTATTTCTGGGTTGGGGCGGAGAGTGAGCAGGCTGTCAAAATGGAAATAGTGATAAAGCTCAATTATAACATAGAATGGAAAGATTGCATGTCTTGGTATTGTTGCTTATATTTCCATTGTAGAAAACAGTAATTCATGAGTTTAAGGGTATCAGCAATGTTCATAAGCTTCATTCAAAAAGCTGATCTTGACATTTTAATTTGTAAGCAGTTTTGTATCATATTGATTGATATTTTTCACTAGTCACCAAGTCAGCATTTGAGTTAGCATTTGAATTAAAGTGCGTATATGAAAATGCTAAAATAAACACACAGACAAAAACACAACTTTCCAGTTTCAAATAAGTGGAGTGGGGAAGTGGAGGTAGAGTTTACGATATCCATACTGGGCTGAAAAGGTTTTCTAATTATCCTGGCAACCAACAGCCAGCATAAATTTGCTGTCAGCTCTGAAGAGGAATACCTTGTTTTGTCATTTGAATGCTAGACTGCCAGCACTACTATATAAAAAATTAATTCACCTTTGAGGCCAGAGAAACGGGCAGGAATTCTCTCCCAGTGGTGTCACGTTTCTACAATTGAGAGCAACAGTGAGGATAAATCATACTTTCTTCTTAAGAGCCAGAAATATAGTAGGAGCAAAGAGCAGTTGATTGGTCTTCAATTTTGAGGTACAGCAGATCAAAAACAAGAGATAAGGTCCTGGTGACTGCTACTTTTTTTTTTTTTTGAGATGAGTCAATATTGATGGACACTTGATTCTAATAGCCAAGGACTGTGATAAAATTCTGGGATTTTTAAGGGATTATTTGGACACTGAAAATATCTCAGCTTTATTTCCTAAACCAGGTTATTTCAAATGCTATCACAATGCTTTATTATGCCAAACATCTGGACAAATAATACTTGAATTTCCTTCACAATCACAAACTCTGGAGAAAACACTATGAGAACCCAAGATCATTTAAATATTTTTTTCCTAATACCTGGGAAAAAACTATAAGACTTTTTCTTTCAATAACCTAAGCCAATCACTCCAGAACCATTGCGTACATTTTCCAGAATTCTATTTGAATGTATTTCCAAACGTAAAGGGCCATTATGGCAGGTAAGGACACACATGAATACTAAAAAGAAAGAAAAGATAATAGCAAGTGATGACTACTTTCTGCAGCCTACCACAGCACACAGCTGCCATTGCCGTCAATTAGGCTTCTTCTAGCTCACCAATCCATTGTTTGGTTACCAGTTGAGAGTCCAGTCTCAGAAGGGAGGCTAACTAATTTATTCTTGAATTTAATCTTCCCAGCATACTCTTTATCAGGGTTACTAAATTAAGAATACCTTCTGCTCCTCTAGTGATTAATATCACTGCCTCCCTCTTTCTGAGTGTAGTCTTGAGGTCATGAAGGGTAGGACACCATACACTTTTCTTTCATGTGAACTCAGTATATACAACCTCTATCATCAAACACTCTATGAGGCTTCAGATTGAAAGAGCACAATGTACCTTCATTGTTTCTGCATTCACCTCTATCATTCAAGCTGCAAGTGACCCTTGGAAGGAATAATTCACCAGAGTAATTCACACTTTATTAATCTCACAGTTAGATATTATATGGGGGTGCCTTCAAAAGTGACTAATACAAAATAACTAATGCAAAATAATTTCTCTCTCTATTTTGTGTAGACTATGTGGCTACCCTCCTTTTTATTCGAACCATGGTTTGGCGATTTCTCCAGGGATGAAAAAAAGGATCAGGATGGGTCAATATGAATTTCCAAACCCAGAATGGTCTGAAGTATCAGAAGAAGGTAAATGTTATTGAGAACTTAAACTATTGTTTTGTTTTGGAAAACAAACAGAAAAAAAGTGAGCGAGCTTAATGAGTTTGAAACCTATACTTTGAATAAGAAAAGAAGTAAAGGGTCTTAGGAGAAACTTAGAAAAACATTAATTTTTAATGTTTGAAAACTTAAAAGTTATTCCACAACCTGGCCATGACCCAAGAGAACTGTTTTGTGAGTTTTGTATTCATTCATATACCCTATTCTTAAACGAAGAGGAGATGTTGGTAAATTTATCTTCAGCTTCTGCTATGTAGAATCAACTGGAGAAGAACATATTACTGGAAGCATTTTGAATGAAAGTTTATAAGGGCTATGACTTTTTAAAGAAAGGAGGCATTAGAGGGCCCCACTATCTTTTTTCATGTATTTGTAATTTTCAGCACTCACTAGAATAGAATAGAATTCTTTATTGGCCAAGTGTGATTGGACACACAAGGAATTTGCTTTGGTGCATGTGCTCTCAGTGTACATAAAAATACAAGATAAATTTGTCAAGAATGATAAGGTGCAACACGTAAATATCAAAATAGATAGTTTCCAAAACTTTCTTTAATGAATGTCACTTTGCATTTTGACAAAAATATACTGTCATGGCCTTTCCAGATGTGTTAGATTGTAGTTCTTATTATTTTCTGCCAGTGATTTGGAAAAGATAATGGAAGTTGTAGTCCATCAGATCTGGAGGGTGCCATGTTTGGGGGAATTGGCTTCTACTACCTTTAATGTACTGATATGCTTAGATAGTTAGACCAACCTGAGAGCAGTGGAAGATGAAGTAGCAGTGCTGTATCTCTTGGACTGCATGAGAAAATTTTGTCCTCAGCATCATCACATCATGTGTATGAGAAAACATACTGCTCATTGTATTGATATATCTGGTGTTTTCTTCCTTCAGTTAAACAATTGATTCGAAATTTGCTGAAAACAGATCCTACCCAGAGGATGACTATAACAGAGTTCATGAATCATCCGTGGATCATGGTAAGAGCTCAGCTGTTGTTTAATAGAAGTAAATATTTGCTGCCTAATCTAGGAACATCTGAGCATATACTAATTTTCTTTTTCTTTTCTCTCCATAGCAATCAATGCAAGTGCCACAGACACCTCTGCATACTAGTAGAGTTTTGAAAGAAGAGAAAGACCTTTGGGAGGATGTCAAAGTAAGTCCCTACATTCTATATATGTCACATATTTTATTTTGTCATTATTACATTTATATAAATTTGTATTATTACCGTATATGTATATAGATCTATATGCTGTAATGATAAAGAATATGCATAGAGGAAGTACAAAATGAAGGATACCCTCCTTCCTCCTGTCTTTCAGTCTTATACTAGAAAAATTGAAATCTGCTAAAAGATTGATCAAAGAGGTCCGGCCTGAATCTGCAGTAGACCCATATTTTTTATAAATGTTTAGTAGTAGCTATTATTGGGAATAAAATAAAAGGGATAGCTGGTCATTGAGAGCCTCGGACTTTAACCTTGCTATACAGAGTATAAAAGATACCGGGGAAAGGCAGGTAAAAGTTATTAGAAGATATTTAATTTGAAACAGAGGCAATAGTATTCTAAAAAGCCAACACTGAAAATGACAGTTTTGCATGTGAGGCCCCAAACGATAGAGTGGGGGAATCTCCAGAGGGGTGAAGTGTTCCTTATCATCTGTGCATGCCGATTTATTTTTATGAAACCTCCAGCACCTTCTCTAAATTTGCTGTGGCTTCATTTCTCTGTTGCTAATCTCCTGCCACTTTGTTTTCCTTCTACCCCAATTTAGGAGGAGATGACAAGTGCCTTGGCCACTATGAGGGTAGATTATGAACAGATTAAAATAAAGAAAATTGAAGACTCCTCTAATCCATTGCTGATGAAAAGGCGGAAGAAAGCAAACACTTCTGAAACTGCAGTTCTCCCTCACTGAGAATTGAGTAGAGCCAGGCTGATGGTTGTGAAAGCAATAATGATACCTATATATTTTTAAAAAGAAATTGGAAACAAGACTGTCCTATCAAACACATGGAATTCAATTCTTTATATCAAACCTTCATGTTTCTGATGTTTCTAAGATGAGGCAGGAGACAGCTGCTGTAAAAATACACCCTTTTATTACTTTTAATTTTTTTTATGGTCCAATAAGAAAAATATTCTGATAATTGGATTTTTATTGGTAAAATCTCCCCTGGTAATCCCCTGACCCTCAGAAACACTGAAATTTCTGTGATAACCTTATAAGGGTTAATAATAATATATATATCTATATTTTTAAAATTACTGTAGAGTTGAAATCCCAACAGAGTCCTGCGCAAAGTATTATGGTGTTGATTGTTTTGTTTAAAGATAAAGGCTTTTGGTTTGTTTCAAAGGAGCTTCTAGGCCATTGAAGAAATGCCATCTGAAACAAAGGCATTGTTGACTTTTTTTATCTTCATTTAACACGAACTGTTCTGTTGTTTGTGCAACTTGTAAAGACCTCAGTTTGCAATCTTAAAAGTTAATTAATCAAATGCCCCAGTGTAAGATAGCCTCTTAAACTGGAAGCCTTCTCTCTTTCTGTCACTCACTGGTATGCACAGGATTATTTCCCCTTTGCTTGTCATTTAGCAGATCATATATAATGCTGTAGTATGAGGTTTAGTAGAAGGAAAAAAATCCCCATTTTTTTGTAGTTTAACTTGAATTTCTGAGGGATAATGGTGGGATCCATGATGCACTCAGAAGTCAATTATGATCTCAGGGTATTTAGGTGGCATGACAGAAAGAAGGTGTTTGCTGGTTAACTGATCTCTTTCAGTAGCTGATCCTGGAGCAGTATACCAAAATATGTCTTGTTGCCCAGTTTCCATCATCATCTCATTCAGTGGCAAACTGAATCCATTTTAAAAGATCTCATGCTGTTGTGTTTTGTAGCTGCTCATGGTGGCCCCTTTTTTTCAGGAACAATTACTAAGAACCCACAACTCTTGGGACTGACTGCTTACATTTGACATAAGCATTGCATGGAAGCTTCAGATAGCTTCAGATTCACGTAGGATGGAGTCTGCCCCTGCCATAATGATGTAAAAGGATAAATGCCACAAAAATTAGTGTTTTTTTTTGTTGGATGAATACCTGAACTTTTGTAGGTAATAGTTGGCAAAGTGGCACAAATACGTGATGATGATGGTGTGAGTTCTGTTTAGAAAAACCAAAGGGCCACAATTTTATTTTGAATAAGATGGAATGTATCTACAATGTTTGCAAACTTCAGCTGGGATTATCTTTTTTCCTTGGGCACATTTGTTTAAAATTGAGAGTTTTTCTGATTCTTATAATTATTTCATGGAGGAGAAAATCTTTGTATACAAGTTTGCCTCATTTTCCTGATGGTCAATTTTTCTGTTCTCCTCCCCTCCCCCCCAATATATCCTCCCATGAATGGATATCTTTTATCATATTTGTTTTATTGGTATTTTTTTAAGCACACATACTTGCTTTCCTTTCCATTTGAAAAGAAAACTTTAGTTTTTAGTGACATTTTAGACACTGTAAGGAACTTTAATTTGTAAAAAAAAATGTTCAGTTTGTTTTGGTGTCTTATTGCTAACAAGAGGATTTGGTCTGCTTTCCTGCTTTCCTTCATTTTGGATTAAAGACACCTAATACATCAGTGTTTGCTTTTGTGTTTATGTGTGTTAATTGTTGCCTTGCACACCAGACTGACTGGACAGTTTCTGATATGAGAATTACATGTTCCTGAGAAGAAGATTTATTGTAAACAACATATGTGCATGTTTTTTGCACATAGCACAGCACCTATATCTCTAGTTCTGGCCATGCCTGTTTAGAAGAAAATCCTGTCATCTTCCTGATAAGAGTCTGGCTCTCATTGAGTGGAATAGCAAAGGACTTTAGTGGCCTTTACTTCAGACACATTGTTGGCTTTGGTGAGGCAAAAAATAAAATCCCTCAAACTGCTGAGTAATACACAGATCTACATATGTAAAGCTTGAACGATGGCTGAATGCACCCAATCAGAACCTTGTCTATATATAAGCAAAATGACATTTTAAAAAATGTTGCCAAATTATAACCTCCAACATTCCATAGCACTGTCCATGTTGACTGGAGATGCTAAAAGCTGTCATTTTAAACATTTTTTTCCATAACTCCACCCTAGTCTTTCCCTAATCTTAAATAGAAATTCCACCATCTTAAACCTCCAGTTGTGTTACCTTAACTGATAACTTCTATTAATCAACATGGCTAATGATCACACAAATAGAAGGGGAAGGGGGAAGTTGCTTTAGCTCTAGACAATTCTGTTCCTACTCGCCTATCCCCATCATCAGTGTCTTGATTATCCTAGATTGTGGTGGAAACAGATGTAACAAAATACTAACATTTGATCAGCATATTCAGTTGAATGACAAATCTTCCCCCCCCCCCCCACTGATGATGACAAAATATTGGAAATGCAATTCTCTGTAGGAAGCAGCTCTTCATTTTGGCTGAACGTTTCCTCTAGACAGAACCAGTTGTTTAAATTTGGACCTATCACTGTTCAGAAAGTGAATTAATGTTGGACTTTTTCAAATGAGCTTCTTTTAATTTCTGGAGGGATGTTTCCTCTAGTTTCCTCTAGATGGAGCCACTTGTTTAAATTTGGAGCTATCACTTCAGAAAGCAAATGAACGCTGGACCTTTTCAAATGAGCTTTTTTAAATTTTTGGAGGGATGTTTCCTTAATTTCTGCAAGAAGGTTTCCTCTAGTTTCCTCTAGAAGGAGCCAGTTGCTTAAATTTGGAGCTATCACTATTCAGAAAGCGAATGAATGTTGGACCTTTTCAAATGAACTTTTAATTTCTGGATTAGGCTGGGCAGTTTCTGTGTGATTGATATCACACCCATCCAGTGTTTCTGGCTAATAGGTTTTGATTGGTGGGCAGGGTGAGAAACAAGCAGAATGGGAAGATGCCAGACATCTTTCATTTTGACTAAGTCGTGTGAGCTGAACTATTCGGTTTGTATGAGCACAAAATTATGTGAAAGTTACGATTGCCAATCATTGGGCTGGTTCCAAAGGTGGAAACACAACATGTCTACTTTGCTGTTGAGTCAATGTTTCAAACTAAGTATTTGTCATTTGAAATGAATTGTCATTTAGGAAGCCTGGGTTAAATAAAGGATGTGGAAACAAATACCTCAGCATACCTCAGAACCAGAGAAAACTCATTATTTCAGTCATGCAAGATGTGTTAGTGGCTCCCTTGCTTTGTAGAAAAAGGTGATCCAAAGAACTATAGGAACATTTTAAAACATTTGTTCCTCTGTAGTGATGCTTGTAAACTTTTGGAAGTTTGCTAAGTGTGGCAAAACTTCACATAGTCATTATTAGGAACAATGGTAATATAAGGAACATTTTAAAAAAATCCAGATGCATTCACACAAATATTTTTGAGATAAAAAAAGAAAAACAACATTAATTTGGCAGTGCTTTTGATTTCCCCCCCAGTTGGATGAGATTTAATTTGTATCGGCCACGTATATGGGCTTTGCTCTTTCCTGCTTAGTTCTCTGTTCTCCAGTAAGACTGTTTTTGAATGGTTGGACTCTTATCTCAAGAGGCATTTCAATTTTTTATTATATTGGGGGGAAAATGTCACCCTTCTATACAAAAGACAAAGGGAATATTGCTCTAGGGATTCTGTACATATGCTCTATTTTAGAATCAAAACTCTGCCCAAGGGAAGATAAAATAAAATCTGTAATAGAGAGTATTTTTTCAATGAAACCAAAGATTCTTAAACAAGATGCCTAGCGTCTAATACTGTAATAACACAAAGCCAAAGAAAACATTTTTATAGTGCTTCCTAATGTTTAGATCCCATCACATACATCATTTTTGTTGAAACTCTTACAACAAACTGAAGTTACAAATTTTCTGTGCCTAGCTTCATCATCATCATCAAGCCCTATGAACAGCAAGAGAGACTCCTGGGTTCAAGATTGAAAACTACAGGTGCCTGACATGGGATTGGAATGGAATTCAATTAAGCAGACTTTCTCTTTAACATATACAAATTCATATCTAAACAAAAAAGAAATGCAATTACGTTAGGCATTACTCAGACCTGCTATTGCGTCTCAGTGACTGCGGAGTACAGGAATGAATGAAATAGTGTTCTAGTCTTCTTTATCTCATTCACTACTAGTTTGCAAAATCTGTGAAGTGAGGTCCAATACTGGTTTCTCAGTGCTATTTTACCTAAACACCACTACGACTAGTTTCCACCCTTCAAGTGGGAATCTTGTAACTATTTGGGGCTGATATGGAATTCTGAATACATTTAGCTTGTCACTAAATGGCAGTTCCATAGGGCATATTCTTTTCCAAATTCCTTCCTCAGAATATGAGGGTGAGAGGAGATCCTATCCGAGGATCAGAGAGAATAAAACTAAAGAATTGAAGAAAACATTTGCAAGTTTAACAAAGAAAGAGAGAGGGCATACTTTTTGTGACAGATTTCTAGATAACAAAGCATCAATGAGAATGAATACGATGTTCACTGCAAGAGAGCAAACTTTTTAGGATACTGAGCACATTTAAGTTTATTGAGAATACAAAATACCTGCTAGTGGAGAAAGGCTGTCTTGTTCACAAATTGTTATTAAAGTGTGTCAATCAAATCACATAACAGAAATTTGCTAGAAGACAAAGTCTTTGTCACCTCAGTTAACCCACTGTTGAGTGTTCCCTACCAACAGTTCACTCCATATATTCATTGTGTTATAGTTATCCACTGCTTTTATTTTTTTGTGTTGTCTTGCCATTACAAATTTAAAAAACAAACAAACTCCTAAAGAATTGCCAAGTCAGCCAAAGGTAGAAGATGCTAAATAGGTACTTAGGATTTCAGTTGTGTCTACAAGAACCATATTGCTGCTACCTTGATTTTTCAGCTTATGCTATATGTCACAATGGTTTTGGCTAGAAAGGGAATTATGAGTCAGAACAGTTGGGTTTGCCATCCTGTATTGGAAAGAGTAACACACCTTTTTTTTTTTTGACACATTGCTCTGAAGTGATAATATAGCACATGTGAAATAGAATCTCTTTCTTTGAAGGCCTCCTTGTGAAAATGATTTTTTTTTGTCAATCAGTGGGAGGTGATAAGTGCAAGAGAACGCAGTGTGAGAGATTCAGTGTAATACAATTCTTAAGTAGGTGTTTTTGGAAACATAATGGGAAATTATTCAAATTTATGTCTAAGTGATGTCCTTTCTGAATATCAGGCTTTGTGAGAAAGTTGGGGTTTGTGTTTGTGTGTTTGTATGTGTAGACCCACATAGATACACAATTCACATACCTGTGTGTATGTGTGTATGTATGGGAATAAATAGGACTGGTGGTGTCGGGATTGCTTATTTTCAAGTAATGAATGAAAACCACAGAATTTACTGGAGGAAACAAATGTGATGTTCTGATGACTCCGTTTGCATTTGGTTCAGGATCAATATGCTTAAGCCCTTAAGCTTGATATCACCCAACAGGCTTTCATGACTAAGGTGGGACTTGCTCATTCTTTCCTGGTTTCTAGCCTAAAGACCTCTAGTGAATACAAACTGCTCACCATCTTATAGGGTAACATTTTCCATTGTTTGACAACTATAAGGAAACCCTTCTTATTATTTGTCAGTCTGATGCTTGGACTGGATTTGATCCACCTATCAAGTCCTTCCCAAGGATAGGCAGATGATGTTTGATTGTGTTAAAGATTATTATTATTATGTACTACCTGACTCCAGATTAGGTGCTTATAATACACACACACACACACACAAACAAATTGAAAACAATTAAACAAACAAGATGATAAATCTGCCCAGCAACTCCCAAACATATGTAACAGACCAGTAAAGGGCTCCAGTATCCCAAGGCCAGAATTTGAGAAAAGAGTCAGGTCTTTAAGGTCATGTGAAATGTTATTAAGGTGGAAGCCACCTGTATTTCAGGGTGAATCTCATTCCAGAGGATAGCTGCCAAAAAACAAAACTATGCTTTAGGCGTCCCAAGAGATAGCTTCAGTTCAGAGGTGGGTTCATACCGGTTCTATCCGGTTCTATAGAACCAGTAGTAACTTGGTGATGACATCACGGAGCCGGTCCTGTCGGTGTCTCCGTGGGTGCCGCCATCTTGGATTTTGCTTCTGCGCATGCACAGAAACTAGTTTTTGATTGCTGCGCGATCCTGAGTGAACTGGCAGCAAAAATATTGGGAACCCACCCCTGTTTCAGTTGTATGGTTACACTGGGCACCGTCTCCATTCCTCCTGCTTCTATTTGCAGGCTAAACATTATTGATGGTTTCCAATCACCTCGCTGTTGTGGTTGCCCTGCTCTGGAATATGAAATTAAATAATATGTCTATTTCAATGAACTACTTCTGCCCATAAATGAATTTATAAGTATCTCAAATCTTGTAAATAAAATGCTGGAAGTCAGCAAATACTGCTGAAATTCAAATTGTGGAGATGAATTGCAGTTGTGCATCATGGTCTTTCTTTTCCCCCTTTTCTCCTGTATGCCTCTTCTCCTACCTTCACTATGCACTGACTTCCTATTTCCCAAGCCTATTCTGCTTCCTGTTTTTCCCCACTCCTTTCTGTTTTTCCCACTCACTCTCTTTTGATTATCTGCTTATCTGAGTCATAGTTAAAAAGTAAGACCTATTGTGAGATAACTAGATGATGGTTTCTGTGCTAGCTTAAAAAAAACACAAAAAAACAAAAAACCCAGGCATGCAAGAGAGGTCAGGACTATTGAAATCAGAGGGAAGGAACTTGGGCTAAATTAGAGGATATCAGGGAATTCCCACCTTTTCAAAACCTCCATCTTCCATTGTCATACTCACTATTTGTAATTTTATAAAACAACATTTACACTCAGTGTTTTTTTACTAAGTTTAGATATTTTGCTCATTGCCCAATATTAAAAATCCATTGTTGTATTTAGAGTGACAGTTCAGTACACTACATTTGTCTTTTAATGATAGACTGTTGGTTGTAATTTAAAGAAATAATATCACAATAGATATATAATTAATCTCAGTGCTGTATAATATAAAAAAAATTCAACCTTTACACATTTTCTACATCATGAAAAATGGCACTTGGGATAACATTGTCTCCTGAATTGGTGCCTGTTATGAAATGATTAAGATGCAGGAGTTTTGTCATTAAAATAACCCTAGCAGCCTAATTTAAACAGCTTAAGACTGTGACTGAAGGTTCTTCCTCTTCCTCTTTATTTCATGCTATTGTATCTATATATTTCACTAGGAGATAGAAATAGTAACTGGAGAAATGTGAACTTCTCCATTGTTGTTTATATATGATGTTAGATAATTTTCATTTATGCAATTGTGCTGACTCATTCAGGTCAAATTATGTTTTGATTTCCAAACTAGGATAACATGTGATCTTGAGGCTTTTGCCAGCAAGAAGTAAAATTAACTATATATTGTCATGGCATTGCCTCTGACTAATAGCAAGCAATCAGGAATGAAATACATATAATTGAAATACTGTATTTTTCAGAGTATAAGATGCATCTGAGTATAAGATGCACCTTACTTTTTGGGGAGGAAAATAGGGGGGAAAACTGCCTACCAGGTATTCATCTGACTATAGTCCTTCAGCACATTATTTTATCCCCTGATTAGGGCTAAAAAAAAGCTTCTAAAGCACAGCTGATAGAGAGAAGCAATGAAAAAAGCCTAAAGCCCAGAAGATCATTAAGACCTGGTTAGCAATGAAAAAAAAGGTTCTTCAGAGGGAGTAGCAATGAAAAAAACCCCTGCAAAGATCACTTCAGTCTTCACTCGCCTCATTAGGTCTGAAAAAAACTACTTTCGGAGTATAAAATGCACCCAAATTATCAGCCTCTTTTTTTGGAGGGTGTGTGTGTGTCTTATAGTCCAAAAAATGCGGTACTTGGGTAGAATTCAGAAATGTCACTAATCTGTTTGGACAGTTTAGAACTTCAAAAGCATAGGTTGGCTCTTCATAGTATGGCTACAATGGGGGCATAACCACTTCCTAGGTTAAAAAGTCAAGTGGGTCTTGATATTGAAGATCCTAGGTCTACATCTATTCATTTTAATATCAATTCCTCACTTTTCTGTAAGAGAAACATCCAAAATAGATATAGGTAGTACTTAACCTATGATCATAATTGAGCTTGGAATATTGGTTATAACTTCTTGTAGTTGTAAGTTGAGTCACTGCATGAATAGACTCAATTTTATGATTTTCTGGGTACCTCAAGTTTCTGACTTGGGCCAGTGCTCTTCAGCATGTTCATAAGTGATTTAAATGAGGGGACTGATGGAGTGTTCATCAAATTTGATATCCAGCTAGGGAAAATTGCTCAGACTTTGTAAGATAGACTCAAGATTCAGAAGGACAGACTTGAGCATTGGGCCCTATCTAATGAAATGGAGTTTAGTGGTAAGAAAAGTAAGGTCAGGCAGGAAAAAAACCAAATGCACAGGTACAGAATAGGTAGTACATGGCTCAACAGTCATGTCTGAGAGTGGGATCTAGGTGTACTGGTGGACCACCACTTAAGTATGAGTCAACAGTGTGCTGCAACTGCCAAAAAAGCCAGTGCAGTTCTAGGCTTCATCAATAGAAGGATAGCATTAAGATCATGGAAAGTGATAGTACTGCTCTAAACTGCACTAGCAATGCCATACTAGGAATATTACATCCACTTCTGGTCAGCAGAACACAAGAAGAATTTATTTATTCTCCATAGCACCTGAGGGCAAGACAAGAAGCAATGGATGGAAGCTTGTCAGAGGGAGATTCAACCTGGAACTAAGTAAGAATTTCCTGATTGTGAGAACAAGTAATCAATGGAAAACGTCTAAGATGGCAGAAGGAATCCTGCCTTGGCTTATGGAATCCTGCCTATGATTCGATGATTAACTGGCATTTTAAAGCACATTGAACCTTGTTACAATTTGTTATGATTCACTGATTTATTATACAAACTAATATTCACCTCTTTAAAACTTGTGGGACATTGATTTCTTTGAAAATGTTTTTTTAAATAAGTTTTTTATTTATTTTTTCATCTTTATACATCTCATGTTGTGAATGTTTGTTTTCTGGGATAGCACATCCATACACATAATCATAACATTTTTTTACTAATTACAATTCCTTTTCATTTTGATTTTAACACATTATTTCTATTATCATACTTTCATTTCTGAGCCTTCGAGTATTTCTATCACATTGCTTATCATTTTAATATCTATCTTTTACTCTTTTCCCCCTCTAATATTATCCCTATTTTAATTCCCTTTATCTTTTTCTTCTTCTTTCATTCTAGTAATCAAGGATATGGTCTTCGGAGTTACTAATGGTTCTAAAGAACCGGACACAACCGGTAGAAATCCACCTCTAGTTTGGGCACTCGGTGTCTAAAAGGTTCGCCATCACTGGTCTAATGGAATCTATTATGTCTCCCAATGTACTCTCTGAGTCCCTACCAAAAATTAGTTTTCAATAGTTTTCTGCAAAGATATATTTATAGAATCAGTCACTATTCTCTACTAACTTCTCTTCTTCTATGGTCTTTTTTCTACCTTCCTACTAGATTTCTATGTTTTGACTTACGGAGCATCTATCTGAATGCATCCAAGGAAAAAGTGTTTCCCCATCTGCAAAAAATGCAATGTTTTGCACTTTGCACTTATACCCCAAAAAAAATCATGTGGAGCCTTACCATCCAGCTAGTACAAAAAAAATAAAAATCTAAGAGAATATTTGTAGCTCAGGGTTGAACTGTGGTCTTTGAACTTGGTAGTATTTTTTTTGTTGCAGACATTTCATTACCCAACTAGGTAACATCATCAGCGCTGGAAGTGAGTGGGGTTTGCTGTTACTGATCTCTTACTGATTTCTCCAATTTTGCTTCTTAAAATGAGTCCCAATTTAACTGCCGTTTGTTTCCTGAACGCCTTAATATTTTATCACACTGTTTAAACGAAGAAATATTTTAGATTTCATGATACCTAATATTACCTTGCTCGGGTTAAATCCAGGGACTTTGTCACCGCTTGCCTTATCTGACAGCCGTTGAAATAGAGAGAGTCCCCATGAGCGTACGGGGCTAGCTGTCCACATCCGTTCCCTATCACTCCACCCTGAATAATTTCCCAGTTTATTTCGGTAATCCTTGCCGACTCGAAATTGTCTTTAATGTAGCTGGGAAGTTCATGGTTGAAAACGGAGCAGTCATCACCTGAAAAAAGAACGGATAGAAGTATCCCAACAGTTATCAAGGTATTGCAACTGAAAATTTATATTCATGTTTTCTGAACGACCAACTGGCATGGATGCAACCCAAATACTCTAGAGTTCCTCTGGAGAGTTAGTCCCCAGGCTTCATTATTTCCGTCATTAAGCAGTGCGGACAATATGTGCAATAGCATGTGACTCTACCATTTAATGACAGCAATCACAGCACACCCCATTGCTGTCATTTAGGTGGGACTGCAGGTCGTTAAATGAATCCTAGGAGGTTTGCAAGTGGGCTGGTAGGTAGGTAAGCTATGATGCGAGCACAACAGGACCAGGGGTGGCTTTTGCTGGATGGGGAAGGGTGAATTTGACTTCCTGGAGGGACTTAAGACTTTCCCGCCCAGCTACCCCACTGACTTTCCTTATGGCAGTGGTGGCTAACCTTTTTGCAAGAAGAAAGTGTGTCAAGGTAGAACTTTTATGTTTAGAATTGTTTCCGCGTTTATTTTTTAAAAATGGACAATTTTGGGTCTCTGGAGGAAAATTCCTCATGCAGGCATTAAACGCATAGGGCAAAAAGGTTGACAAAATAAATATCAAATGCATAAACTGGGAATTGGATTAGATTTATCGCTTTTATAGGGCACCGCATGTCAAAACACTTGCTTATATCTTATGATTAATGATTGCAATTATGTTTTATGATCCATGACTTTGTTGTTAATCGGAGACAAATTCCTTAGGTGTCAAATAGCCAATTAAAATTTCTATTCTATTCCATTCTAAAACCATCCACACCAATCTAGAGCTCCACTATTGAAGTATCTACTCAACCTCTAACAAGAGAAGCTGTATGGAAACACTATTTAAAGCAGGGGTGTCAAACTCAAGGCCCATGGGCCATATTTAGCCCACGGGGTGCTTAGATCTGGCCTGAGGGCAGAGATGGGTGGCACATGAATTAACTGGTTCGCCCAACGCCGAAAATGTGCATGTGCGCACTTGGGCCACCACAGGCGCCCCCAACACGAGTGACATCAAACTGGCCATGTTCCTCCCAGCCCGCCTGGGGTCAAACACAACCCTGATGCGGCCCTCAATGAAATTGAGTTTGACACCCCTGATTTAAAGGAACACAAACATGCCGCAGACACCCTGAACATCAGACTATCAAGAGTATGAATATTCATAGACTGGAATAGATCAGCCAATGAGGGCTGTTTTGGAAACAGAAACTTAAGCAAGAAGATCTGAGTCTGTGCAGAAGCTAAACAAGTCTTGTTCTGTCTGCTGAAATGAAGCTAACACTGATCTCTCCTCTCTACCACGTTAGGAAGAACCTGCTGTTGGTATTGTAAATTTATTTCATGTATCATTATGTATATAAAGAAGTTAATGAATCCTGCTGAATCAGTTATCTGTGTGTGCTTTCTGGATTTGATTTTTACAACAAACGCAGACAAAGGAAACAGAGCATCTACGCAAAAAAATCTGACCTTGGTATTCTTCATCACAAATACAAACGGCACCCGTGGTACAATATCCGTGGCCACTGCAGAGTTTGGGACATGCTTCTCCAATGTAGACATGGTCTATCGCCCAGCTCTGTTTTTCTGGTTCTTCTCCTTTTTGGATCCACCGGAACTGAGTTGCACTAGAAATAAAATTGGCCACTTGGTAAACACAAGAAGAGGTCAGCGTGGCTTCCAGAAAATATGCCAATAGAGAGAGTCCTCATCTTAGAAACAATCGTTTAATGA
>JANHFT010004462.1:38978-58346 GCA_032467955.1 Pseudoxenodon macrops | reverse complement strand
GGGAGGATTCTGTGGGACAAGACTGATGAAAAGAAAGGGATAGAATAGGAGAGGCTTCTGTGGGGCAAGGCGGAGGGAGAGAAGGGGATAGGATAGGGGAAGTTTCTGTGGGGCAAGGCTGAGGGAGAGAAGTGGATAGGATAGGGGAGGCTTCTGTATGGAAAGGCTGAGGGGAGGGGAAGGGATAGGAGAGGAGAGGATTCTGTGGGGCAAGCCTGAGGGAAAGAAGGGGATAGAATAGGGAAGGATTCTGTAGGGCAAGGCTGAGGGAGAGAAGGGAATAGGATAGGAGATGTTTCTGTGTGGCAAGCCTGAGGGAGAGAAGTGGAGAGGAGAGGTTGACCATAAATACTCATTAATTTTCAAGCTGCAAGTGTCAATTTATCAAGCCCGATCACATATTTCTGTAGCAGAACACGGGTATTTAGCTATATATATGTTTACTGATTTTATTACCGGTATATTATTTTAATGATGGTTTTATTGGATTGTTTTCATTCTTTTCTTCTTCTTCTTTTGAATCCCTAGAAGGGAAAAGGAATACATTGCTAGATTAACAAACATATTTTGCAGTGGCCAATTCATCAGGATGAAAGAAAATCTATGCTATTTTACAGCTAATGTGCATTAGCCGCTCTTGAACCCAAATGGGGAAATCCATGAATTATTTGGTTTTATCTAAGATTTTTGAATACTTTTATTAGACCAAATTTCTTACAGATAAATAAGGATCGTATTGAAATAAATGATTATGCTCTGGAAAAAAACAGGTCCTGTAAAATGTTTATAAATTCTTACACAGTGTTCTTTTTCTCAAATGACTCTTATTACTCACTACTGTCTGTCAATTGATTCTACTACTGTCTTTATTCCTTCTGGGGAAATTTAGAAATTTGTGTCTATTTGGCATAACAGAGAAAAGGCTATATATATTTTCAGAGAAAAATGTGTCTGCTTCAGCTATGGCCTTTGGGCCTGGATTTTATCCCATAAATAACACAAACTCTGACAAATTATATGAAATGATTCATATGGGGCATCTCCATGGTTCACAATCACAAACCTTTTAGTCTCCTAAATTATGCAATTTTGGATTTTGATTATGATCGTCACGGTCATAGTTAGATCCTCTCTTCTGAAGCTCACACTATATTGTGGTCTTTGACTCTCTTTCTTTTGTGAATTGTAGAATGTACAGTATAGTCAATTTTCCTGTTAAATGTAATCATGCCATCTCTCTCAAGACTGGGATATTGTAAAGCTTCCCAGTGTCAATGAGTAGGTTTTTTTTTCAAACACAAAGGATGGTGACTAAGGAAAGAATAACCCAACTTTCAAAAAACAAACACAATGTTTCTGTGTACTGTCTACTTGCCAATAGTGAAATGTTCTAGGGAAGTTTGTTTCCTTTTGAGATGAATCATAAATCACTAGAAATATGGTAAATGTAGATTGGTCTTTTTTCAGACAGAGAGATGCACTTTTCTATAATAGATTAAGTCAACATTCTGGTTCTATGGTGATGCCTTTTTTCCTCTTTTCTCATCCTGTTTCCTAAGGTGGCTTCTGCTGAGACACTTATGTAAAACAACAGAGTGTTTGATTAAAAAAAATATCTGTGTGGGTAATGACATTATTTGAGATGGGGAAAAGGGGTCAGTTTAAGAACAACTGATGTAGTCCCATATTTTGCTTAATGCAGAAATCCAAACTAAAGTATACCAGACAAATATAATTTCTATGGGGTTACATCGAGTAAAGGAAATTATTTCTCTAATAATTGGTTTTACTATCAAATTGTTCTTACTATCAGAACATTTTAAAAAATTTAACCTTTCCTGTATGTTAAATCCCTCGATGATTTTTTAAAACATTGATTAAAAAAAAACTTTTTCGATTTCTCTATCCTGGAAATATCCCATAGTGTAGCTGATGAATACCACAGTAGGCAAAGAAATAAGAGAAGTGCAATTTTATTTTTAAAAATGACAAACATCGTCAAAGATTCATCTATTTAGATACAAAAATTGTATCTTCTGTATTAAAATATATAAAATGTGCATTGTTTATATACCATGACAGAGATCACAGGTTGCTTAGCAGGAAAAAATTATACAATTTTCATTCTTCTTAATTGCACCATGGAAGATCAAGGGTGCTATCAGTAGGAGCCAGGAGCGATTTCTCTCTATTATGTTTTCAAATGTTTTGAAGATAAGCAAAAATGTGCACATTTCCTTTTAGCCATCGGTAATAGCGAGTTATTTTAAGGGGGGAAAATGATATGTTTAAATGACTAATGACTAATTTAAGACCAAGGTATTATTGAAATGTGGGATAAATATTTGATTTTTGTCTCAAAAAAGAGTTGGAAAGCTTTTGATTACCAAATTACAGTAATCAAGGTCCTCAAGAAACTCAAAATATATGATGAGTTGATGTTTTGATATTGGAGGAATAACCTTTTCTACAACCGTCCATTATTAAAGTCTGCTAACCTGCATGTGTAATTTTAGCATGAACTAACTGAAGATCCTGAATTTTAACAAAATGAATTTTATGTTCATGCATGGCTTATAAGAATGTTATCTTTCCTCCAATTAAAAAAAAAAGCAGTTCACAATTCCTACGTAATGAAAGTAATATACCCTCTGATCTGTTAAACTTTACATTACAAGCAGCTCAAAAAAGCCTGACAGAATATAAAGCCAAACCTTATGCCTGAGAAAATAATTTTGTAAGTAGAATTTAAAATTCATTTAATAAGGATAGGTATAGAAGAGATTGAAAAGCAGATCTCAGTGCATAGCAGTGAAACAATGCACTCTCAAAAATCAAAGAAACAGCAAAACTGTGTTTTCATATGAGGTAAGAATTGACAAGAGTCTTTTTGGTCTATTGTAAGAGGTCTCCTCATGTTTCACATTCCTTACTATTATCCAGAGAACTGTAGTTTAAATTAACAAACATTTCTATTAGAAAAAAGTAACACCACAGTTTGTATCCAAAGTAGTTTTTGTACAGGTAGTTCTTAGTTAATGACAGCAATTTGGGCTAGAATTTCCATTGTTAAGCAATGTGGTTGTAAAGCACATTACATGGCCATGTCCCTTAGCGATAGCACTTCCGGTTAAGCAAATCCTGCAATGGTAAGCACAATGTCATGTGGTTACCCATGTACGAACTTCTGCCAGCTTCCCCATTGACTTACTTCTTGGAAGCCAGCAAAGAAGATCATGAATGAGGATCACATGACCATAGGACTCTGTGACATAATTGCAAGCTGGTCATTGAGCACCCAGGTTGCAATCATAGGGACCATGGAGATCCTGTGACGCCTGGAACTTCAGCGATCAGTCATAACTATTACTTGTTTCGCTCCATCATAAAAGTGAATGGTCACTGAATGAGTGATCATTAAGCAAGGACCACCTATATTAAAACAAGTATGTCAAATCTCTGGAGCACAACTGAGACGGCGAGAATTGCAAATATGGGGAGTTAATGATACTTTTCTTCATTCTACTAGTACAAATCTTCCAGCAGGGAAAGACACTGTTGGATACAATCCTATGCACATGCCAGCATGTCCATTAAAAAAAAAAAAGGTCTGACAAACAACTCATGTTTAAAGCTATACATTTTTTCTAAGCATTTATGTATACTGAGAGCACATGCACCAAAGACAAATTCCTTGTGTGTCCAATCACACTTGGCCAATAAAGAATTCTATTCTATTCTATTCTATTCTATTCTATTCTATTCTATTCTAAGCTTCTAAGCTGAAATTTAAATGAAAATGTTGAGTTAACGTATAAGAAAATAGAAGTTCTTATTTCCATTTTTAAAGAACAATTTAGCTTTAAATGTCCTAACTGAAAGAAAAAGGCAATTAACATTCTATGTAAACATATCAGTCAATAAATTATTTAATAAATTCTTGTCTAAAATATGTAAAACACCAATAAAACTGAGGTATATGAATTAATAAATACATTTTAAGTTAAACATTTAACACTACCATGCATTTTCACTTATTTTTTCCAGAACACTGTTTGCGAAAGACAGATCTCCATTTTTCATTTATAAAGTAACAGTTTCCCAGCTATGAAAAATATTCAGTTTTTCATTTTTGTGATAAGATATTGTTCAATGTAGTCAACAAAAATATCAAATTCTCCTATTGCTTTGTAGATCCCTTTGTCTTGAAGCTGATGAGAAAGAAAAATAATTACAATATTATTACTAATAGTACTATCAATATAATAGCAGTTGTAGGAGTTGCTTTGGTTAGCTTTCTAACAATTCAATATAGGTACTAGTTTTAATCTTTAAAATCTTACAACTATTGGCTCCCAGATAACTTCAAGAACACATCCTACATGTAGCACTGACATAGTTTTGTCTTGGGTAAGAATGATTCTGGCAGCCCAGATAATGGAAGCAAAAGGAGTAGGGGCTTGGGAGGAATGTTGTCTCTGGTTCCCCCTTGTGAAACAGTCCACCCCACTAGAGGTTTGTTCAGCCTTTATCCTTCAATCATTTCATAACTCTGTGAAGATGGAATGTTTCATAGGTCTTTTGAGATATAATTGTTGTTTTGAAGCTGGGGATCTGCTAGGGTTGCATTTGTGGTTTCTCATTTTTATGTCACTTTGTTAACTATTGTTTTAATTTAGATTTTATGAGTTTTTATAATCGTAAACAGTTTGGAATTGATCTGATTATGGTGGTCAATAAATATGATTAATAAATATTGTAAAAATATTCATTGCTGTTATTATACATAGAATATTTGCTTTTGAAAGCATGTTGTGAATTGGTTTGGAGAACACTTTTTAGCTGCATTCATTATAAACTTAACATTCTATTGAATGCTTTGAAATTTTTGTTTGGATTACTCTATTCAGGTTTTAATTCTGAAACCGCTATCATGATTTGTGTTTGTTTGTGCGTGTGTGTGTGCGTGTGTGTGTGTGAGAGAGAGAGAGAGGTGGGTGGGGGGAAAGATATTTTAATTTATCATAAAATGGTATGAAGGATTCACATTAAGGATGACTTCTCATGTAAAACTTGGGTCAAACAAAGCTCTTTCTTTTGTTTTCCACATGTACCAAAAGATTCTCAAAGATAGTGGCAAGTTTTCTTAGAACTGCAGAGATTCAGAAGGCAAGTTAAGTCATATAATTCAAGAATTTACCTTTTCATACGTATCTTTGACAGCCTTTACTGTTTTATTCTTCCTTTCGCAGATGAAAAACCTATGCTGTGAGAAGGAAAACATGTGAATATAAACACTTTTAAAACCTCTAAAGGACATAGTTACATGCGTCAGTTGAGCAAGGAAGATGTACAGGTGAATGCAGCCGCTTTGAACACAAATATATAATGAATGGATATTACATATACACATTGTGATTCTCAACTAGGTTCCATGAACAAGGAGAGATACCTCCTTTGATGCTGAGGTCATATGTAAAAATTCAGAATTTATATGTAATCAGTTATGCACAACATGAAAATATATGCATTCCTTTTTCATGTTACTAATAATTGCACTTTATATTATCTAATACTATAGTAGTAGTATAGTATAATATAGTAAAGTAATATTATACTATAATAAAGTAATAAAAAGTATTTCACTATTTTACCCACTTTTACAATCCCATGCTTGCTCCTTTTTATTTTTCTCCTTGAAATATAAAGAATATCTTTTCACTTTTAAGTATAATGAAGTTTTAATTGAACACACTAATATACATTTCTGCCTAATTCCACTGTCTGAACCAGTCATCTTGCTGAATAATTGAGGCTAGTTTCCCTAGGCATTGCTGGGAAGCAGAACTGAGAATGAAACCTGATTAAGCACTAATTACATGTTATATATATATATTTGTCTTTGAAATATTTTTCAAAGGTAGCCCAAAGCCCAAAGCCACCAATTTAAGATCCTAAAACCAGGGATAGTTTAACAAAAGAAGATTCTATCTCTCCCATCAAGAAACATATATTTCTTGATTGCATTACAGCGTGGAAGGTGCTTTTATCTTTGAGCATCCCAAAGATAATCAATTGGCCATTGTGAGAAACAAAATACTGATCTTCATGTGATCCAGCAGGACTATTGTTCCAATAGAAGAGAATATATGTACTGTGGCTTAGGGTTGAACTGTAGATCCCTTGATACTTTCTGAGCTTGGTCGTTACCTAGTCAGGTAATGAAACATATAAAAGCAAACAACCAAGCTCAGAGAGCAATGAGACTCTACATGGCTATTTGTAACACTGTGTTCTTAGAAATGACTTATTGTCATGTGTAAACTGGATGAATATGCCTTGTCCTCGATTGAAGACTAGAAAGTAGTGTTTCCCATCTACTCTGCTAAGCAAATGCTTCCTTTACAGAATTGCGTTTGCATTCTGAGTCATTCTGTGACCTGATGACACAGTAGGGAGGAGAGTGCAATAAAATAATTCTAATACTTCCACCAGTTCTGAATTTACAATCTGTAGAAGCAGCTGCTTTTAGGTAAGAATTTTACATATAGTTACTTAAGGGAGATATCAGTTGTTAATATAGATTATATAAACCACAGATTCTCACAGGTGATGAAATAGCTACTATTTCACACAGACCTTATTTACTTTCTCTGCTTTAGGTTTAAAATACTCTAAAAGCAGCTTTATTCCTCTCCCACTTAATAGCTATAGCCAAGCCTAGACCAATGTGCAGAAAAGGTTGGTTGCTAGGCACAAGAAGGATGCGCTGAGAAAATTTAATGCTTTTAAAGTGAGCTGTGGGTTTATTGCCACTAAAATATCAAACACTTTCTAGCATTTTTTTGCTTAAATTGTTGAAACAGTTTGTCCAGAAACTGTTTAGGTATATAACTTTGGCATGTCTTTAGTTTAGATTTTCTTGGCACAAAATGTGGATTGATCCAGGGCAGATTTTTTTTTAAATGATCTAAAATGCATCATTCCTGCACGAAGAAGTGGACTTTCAAAGTGACTACACATTTATCATAATCCCAGTGTCACCAAATTTCTGCACAGTTATCTTTCATTTAGAAACTAGAGCAAAAGTTTGAAGACATGGTATAAAAAACTGCAACCAAACAATGAAACATAGCTTATCATAAAACTCATGTTAGTACCCAAGTCTGTGTCTCGGTGCTTTGCTTATCTTACTGTTTCCAGCTGTACAAGGATTTTCCCTTGCAAGCAGACATAGCAAACCAGACAATGAGTGGCCAAGGAAAGAAATCATAAATACTTACACAGCGTTTGATTACTTGTCTCAGATCTAGCAACATATTTCCAAGGAAGTCTACATCCTGCTTTACTGGGTTGTCTGTAGTTACTTTGGGTAAGACATCTTCCAAATAAAAATGGATCATTTCTCCCACTGACTGGCAGCCCAAGTAACTCTGAAAGAATTGAAGAGAACAATAATAGTAAGAGATGAAGATGAAATAGCATATGTTGACTCTATTCTAGTCTAGCAATAAAACATATTGCTCTATCCTTTGACTCTAATCCATGGGTGGAGAGGATCAAGTGAAAATATTAAAGTTATATTTACATAGGGTTTTTTTAAATGCTACTTGATAAATCAGAATTGGAAACTGATAACAGCAAAAAAAGTTGTGAAAGGGGAACAATTTTTTTAGCAGCTCCTCCTCCCACCAGATTGAGGTATTGAGATCCAGGTAATTTATTATTTTTGTATTAAATTTCCATCATTATCGGGTGCAAAATGGTCTTTTAATATACCTCAATAAATATGAAATTGCTTTAAAATGTTAATTATAACACATATTATAATTCATCAGAAAATATTTATTTGATCTCCATTGTTTGAACCTTCTAAGAACAAATTGTCTAAAGCAGTAATCCTTTTTCTGATTTTAAGGAACAAGAATGTACAAATCAAACTTGGCCATTCCTACCTTCAAATATTATCATTTATGAAATAAATAAAACATATGGAGTATCATTTTATCATCAGTTTCTCTGGATATGTTATTCAGCCTTGTTTAATCAGAAATCTGTAGAGTGAATTCTGACTTTTCTAAAATAGTTTATAAATGTATGATTTTCCCCATGTACTATAAATAAGTGAAAAAGGAAATAGGGAGTTGAGGTTTACCACCAATTTAGGATTTGGGCATAAACAAACAAACAAATAAATAAAAATATGTATGTTATTTAGTATTTTCAATTCACTTCATTACAGATTCAAATAAAATCTTCCATTATGACAATTTGATAGGTACACTAAAAAGACTTAGGCCTGCCAAGAATACAATTCCATGATCCCAGATTATACTACACTTTTTTCTAAGTAATCTGGTGAAGGCAACTAAAATCTTACCTTGAAATCTTCTAGCAGATCCTGTTTTAATAGGATAGTGTCCAGCTCAGAATCTCTATCTTGCTATAAAAGTAAGTAATGAAAGAAAACATTAATTCAAGAAAATCTGAACTTAAATTTAATTTAGAAAGAATGTGCTACTATCACCTAACAACCAAGTCTTTTTACCCATTTTGTGATTTATAAACCATGGTTTATGAATCATCAAATTGTTTGATGTGGCTTATTCAATAAATTTAGTTAAAAATCTTGGGTTAGCACAGTACATAGACTAGGGACTATTTTCAATCTTTCATCTCTTTGTTTTCCTCTAAGAATGCTTAAAACTGCATCTTTTTGTGCATAGTAGCTAAACTTGCAAGATATATAGTGGCATTTAACATAAGATGCTTAAAATTTCTTTTTGGATATTTAATACATTTCAATTACTTTCAAAAGCTCTTACCTTCAAAAATACCAATTAAATATTATTATTTATTTTCATTTATGCACATCTAAAGAGTAGGGGAATAGTAATATATTTCTAGCTATAGAGAAAGTTAATTTTCAAAGGTAAATGCTTTTCAGACTTTAGCATTAATGTAACATTAAACAATGAAAGTTATTCCAATCCCTTCAATAAACAATTCCAATCCTCAAATATTATTATTAGTCATTGTAGTCATTTTATCTGAGAAGCAATTATACTATGCATATTTGTTTATTATGAAAAGAATTAAACATACTAGAAAATTCTCCATTTGTTATTTTCTTCCTTGGAGCTGCATAAAATCTCTTGATGAATTATGTGTAGTAGTAGTACTTACTGTAGTTAGCAACAAAGAACACAACCATCTGTTGCTTTGCACTGTTATACAAAGAAGCCCAGCCCCTTTACATTTCCTGCTTCGCAAATTTCTAAATGAAAAGAACTAGAAGAACAAAAGATGAATATACTCACAAAATAATCCTTGATCTTGTTAAATGTGGCTCTTAACTCTCGGAGTCTAAGAGGAAGGTTATCTGAAAAGTGTCTACAGTCTATGAGCTGGGAATGTGCGTTCTTGAACACCAGCGAAAGCAGCACATATGCTATCAATGAGTTCATCTCTCTTCTGACCCTTCCTTTCTAGACCCACTGGATTTTGAAAGTTAGATTGTCATCACCTTGAGTGGTCCCTGATTTATACCTCAAAGCAGGACTAGTTTCCTTCCTGATTTCGTCAGGATAATGGTGCTCAAACCCCAAATGTCATCTTCCCATCATAAATTTTTGAGCCTTCCCCACTCCCTTTAAAACTGCTTATGGGAGTAGAACTTTCCCACCTCCCCCCCTTTTAAAAAAAGTTTGCTTCTTGTAAATGTGTGGTAATGCTTGTACTATCTTTGCTTTGATGGAAATACGCTTTCCGTTGTGTTATTATTACTTTAGGTAAATGTCATTGTAATGAGAAAAATCTCTGCTAACAAATCTCTACAAACTTAACTGCATCATTTCCCCCTTACTAACCTACCAGTAGTGGTAAGCAAATCAATCTTAGGCTGTATTTTTGGGAAAAAGCCAATATTTTCCCAAACATAAAATCCCCAAATATATTTAAATGTAAACAAAGTTTTATTTGAATAAAATAATTTAATCATAAAACAATTGACTGCATATGAGTGACACTCATATGCAGCCAATTGCTTTATGATTAACCTATTGTGGACTTGGAAACACCTACGTATTGCTATTCTCAAACTAAGACCAATAACTGCATCAACTCTGTAAAAGTCTTTCTTAGACATCTTTAGACTTGTTTCATCTATGATCTTCTGAAGTTGCAGTGCTACTACCTTCTCAAACACCTTCCCTAAACAGGGGAAATATTACACTCATACTGGGCCAGTGTGGATCTGTTCTATGGTCATCTTGCTAAGACCTGCTGAATAGTTTCTATTTTAGATAGTTTAGCTTTTGATTTGCCAATTTGATTTCTGGATTTTTTTCCTCTTCTTGTATCTTCCTTGCCAATGGTTCTACTACCAACAAATGTCCTTTTCACAGTAATTAACGTTTGTGATAAAAACACTTTTACCCTTTTCTTGGCTTTTTGTTTATTGTAAATGTTGTGTCTCCATGTGGAGATCTATTTTACTATTATTTTTTCTATTGTTCATCTTATCCATTGCATTCAAAGTATATTTGATGCTATCTATCTGATATCTCTTCAGAACAAATGCTGTCTGATCAGTTAAGAAGTCATTCAATCACTTTATAAGCATAGCCATAAAATGCCTATAATCTACATTCAATACAGAGATAGGCTTGTATGATGAATGGGATGTTTCCAGAGGTGGGTTCCTACCAGTTCTATCTGGTTCTATAGAATAGGTAGTAACTCCACGATGATGTCACAGAGCCGGTTTCTTCGGTGTCTCCGTGGGTGCTGCCATTTTGTTTTTTGTTTCTGTGCATGTGCAGAAGCTATTTTCTGATTGCTTCATGCTCACGCGCATTGCGTGTGTGTTCAAGGCACCACCCTGAGCGAACCAGCAGTAAGAAGATTCAGAACCCACCTCTGGATGCTTCCCTCTTTGCAAATGAAAGCAATACAAACTGACATTTTTGACATTGTATCAAGATTCTTTTAAAAGTCTTATGTCTCAGAAAAAAAATGTGGCCATTCAGCTTCATTTTCTGTATTGTTTCTTTTCTTCTCTATGATTGGCTTATTGATGGCTTCCTTTGTGTTGAGCTGTAAATTTCATGATCAGTGTTATACTCTTTCACCTTCTCCAGACTTGATGTTTCTTTTCTGTATAATGTATAATCGAGAATAATGTTTTATTATATTGGTTCATTATTTCCGTCGGAGGTGAAACATAATGCCTTCCATCTCAAATTGAAATAACTTTTGTTGTTCTTTTTGCAATTGAAAAACAATCTATCTTGTTGTCTTTAGGGCTGTAGGATGACGAAGAAATAAGCAAATCTTTACTAGAATCCTGTAAATCAGGGGTGTCAAACTCACGTCGTTATGGCGGCATCATTTGACGTATCGGAACTTCCTCCCCTTTGCTAAACTGGGTGTGGGCGTAGATAGCGCATGACGCATCTGGCAGTTTGACAGTCCTGCTGTAAATAAAGAACATCAAAAGCCAATTCTTTGAAAGAAGCTTGTAATTCAAATTGATAGTTTAATTTAATATAATCATACAATAATAACAAACAATTCAGACTTACCTTTTCTAGTCAGTTGTTCCTCTTTGAAATCTTATCATTTTATGGTCCTGAGCTATATAAATAATATGGTTCTATAACTAAATTTAATTGAACTAAGTGAGCTAGATATCCAACACATTTTTTAGTACATTTTGGGAATAGGAATCTTTATTTAGATAATTGCCTATGCCATGTTATTTCACATGAACAGTCTGTATGAATTATTTGAAGTCAGCAGATGCCTAAAAAGCATCTTAAAAGAAAGGACAATAACATGTGAGAAAGAATTCTGGAAAGGACAATAGTGTTAGTACCACATAAAACTTATGCCCATTTTTCTGCTTGTGTTAAGGCAGGGCCTTCTGAAGGGGAGGTTAAATAGATTAAGACCGCACCAAAGACTGCTTGACTGAAGTATTTTTGTCTTTTTGTGTGCATGCAACATATTACACACATTTGTGGGGGGTGTTGATCAAATAGTTGCAGCCACCATTTTGTCTTTTTTATCCACTACATCCATCCTTTGGTGGAAGAATCATAGTTAGTGAAAAAACAGCTTGGCAGTAGATCCAATTCCTAAATTATTCATTTCATAAAAGGCCCAAAATCTACTAAATTGGAAGTCAATCAAGGACCATTTTTGGTTTCTATATATTTGATAGCAAGCCCTAAAATAGAGGTGGACAATTTAAGCTAATGTTGGTGAGAAACTAACAAAAAATGATTGCTATGCTTCTGTATGCTTATCACTTACATACAATATGTGTGTGTGAATGTGTATGCATGTGTAGCACTAACACTATATCATCCCATCCTATGTAGCATATTGAGCAGCAAGGGATCTCCAACATTTTTGGTTTTGGGCGAGTACTTTAGCAATTAAGTACTTCAGTGATCATGTTGAGGACTACCTGTATACATATACATATAATACACATATACATACACACACACATTTGTATGTGTGTATGTATGTTTGTATACATTACATACATATTACATAAGTATAGTTGTTAAATGTTTTGCCCTATTTTACAACCTCTTTTGTCATAGTTATTAAGTGAATCACTGCAGTTGTTAATAGTAGCATTTTAAGTGAATCTGGCTTCCCCATTGACTTTGCTTGTTAGAAGATGATCACATGACCTGAAGACACTTCCACTGTCATAAATATGAGCCAATTGCCAAACATTTGAAATGTTATCACATGACTGTGGGAATGCTGCAACGACCATAAGTATGACCATTCATAAGTCACTTCTTTTAGTGCCATTGTAAGACCATTGTAATGGTCACTAAATGAATGGTTGTAAGTCAAAGACAACCTGTATGTATGAGTGTATGCACATTTTGTGTGCAGGATATATACTGTTTGTATATGTATATGTATATGTATATGTATATGTATATGTATATGTATATGTATATGTATATGTATATGTATATGTTATGTGTGTGTGTGTGACAACACAAACATGCATACATACACACAAACAAACAGAGACACATACGAAATTTCCCCAAAAAACACAACGTCAAATGGGGGGAAATCTTGCTCTTGGCATCGGCATTGCATTGCTGCCATGGTCCCTGTAAAGATGAAGTAAAACTTATTGCCCTAGCAGCAATCTTAACGAACTGTGATAGAATCAGAATGAATACGTGTTAAAGATGATATTATCAACCCCCAAACACTGCAATTATGTACTTGCATCATCTGAACCAGGGGTTGGTTTTACTTAACTCCGCTACCGTTTCAGGTTGTGCTTTGCACACGCATGGGGCTTCTGCACATGAGCAGATCATCTATGATTACGTTGGGGTGGGTGGTCAGAGCCTCCTTCTGCCACTGCTGCTACAGGTTCTTAGATTAGGAGAGAACTGGTAGCAACCCACTACTGATCTGAACAAGTACATTGTGTACAGTACTGGTAATTGTTTGCCACCTTAGTCCCTCTACTGTGAATGCCCTTGATTTCAAAAACTTTGGTAGGTGATTGGCAAATAAAGTACACTGATCTTCTGTTCCCGCTTTTGTCTGGTAGCCTCTTAAAAGACATATTTTAATACAATGTTCTAATCCAGGGGTCTCCAACCTTGGAGACCCCTGGATTCCCAGCTGCTGGCTGGGGAATTCTGGAAGTTGAAGTCCTCCAGGCTTAAAGTTACCAAAGTTGGAGAGCCCTGCTCTAATCTGTCTTCCCATACCTGTTTTACTACCTCATTCTCAGACTGCCTCAAACTTCCTTAGAATTTCTTTTAAAGGAATTTTAAACTTCCTTTAGTGTTGTGTGGTGTTGAAAAATGTTGTTGCTGTTCCCCCATCTTACTACGAATGCTGAAAAAGCCCCATGAGAGGGTTTCCCTTCAGATTTAAATGACATGACATAAAGATGGAAAGATGACTAAATATTAAAAGGGCATTCACACATACACACAGGCTTATTCATCTTTTCATTAAGGAAAATGCCTTCTTATTAAAAGAAATGTGGACATTTCCACTAAGTTCATTTTGGCACAGCATGACATATAAATGTAATCATAAACATGTGAACAAAGAAAACAACGGCATTTTTGGCAGAACACACACACACAAATAAACCCAATTTTCTTTATGAGCTCTTAAAAATGCCTTGCGTATATTAGAATACAAGCCCGTGCAAGTTGGGTTTGATTCACCTAGCTGAAGTGCTCTGTATCATCCTGCAGCTTTCTCTGCCATTGCCAAACAGTAGAGTAGGCTGCGACGAAAGCTTAGTGCAATGCTAAGGAATTTAATAAAGTTTTGCAAAGCAGCATTGGAGGATTATTTTGCTCAAATCTTCATGGAAGCAGAGGCCTAGAAGAAATCACATGATGGGATTTGATCAACTGAATATATATCAGAGATGGGTTCCTAATGGTTTGGTCCGGTTCTACTGAACCATTAGTAACTTACTGGCACGGTTCAGTAGAACCGTTAGCAACCTGGGCCTGCCATGCCCCTAAGCCAGTTCTTTTGGATTCACCTTGGATTTTTTAAAGCATTGTGAATGCATGCGCCAAGTGTGAAACACGTACAGGCTGCAGTGCGTCCCTGAGCGAACCAGCAGTAATTTAGAACCCACCTCTGATATATAACCATATCATTATAGAAGGAATGCCTCTGCACAACATTGCTGTCCTTGCTATTGGTCCTCCCTTCCTTATTGTTATTTTTAATTGATTGAATTATTGCCTTTTCTAACCTGTGGCTTTCATCATTCTAGTTATCTTATACATATGATAATAACAATGGCATAACAATGGAGTGATATGAAGAACCTATCAGGGAGAAGATGAGTTTGCAATTGGTCCTTCTATGAAATTAAAGAAGTTGGCAACATTTCACAGGTCAGGTCTGTTTGCCAGTCTTTGCAAGCTTCTGAATATAGCCTGTTGTGATATTGTGACATTTCAAGAGTCATGCCCTATGTTTTCCCCTATGTTTTAATCCTTTTGAGAAATTGGAAGGATGGGAATAGAAGCAGTAGACCTTTTAGAGGAAGCACTTCACCACAAACTAACAATAGCATCAAGTTGATGAAAGTCAGACAGTTTGTATTTGAAATTTTGGTGGTATGGTCTTGTGTTCCTTGCTGGCGGCTTAAGGTGATTACCCTAGCATCTAAACCCAATTTGTGGTTATCATCTTTTGTTTCTTTTACAGTTTCCCTAGGCACACTTCACTTCACCGTGAACACATTCAAGAGGGAGCATCAATTCTCTGGAGAAGATCATTGCTGTGTAGGAAGCTGCAGAGGGAAGGAAGGACAGAAAAACTTTTTCTTTGATTTTCATATATTATTTACTCCAGATTCCCTCCCCCAAATTAATTCTATATCTCATCAAAGTTGAGATTTGTGATATTGTAATGAATTATTACATAGTTCATTGCACAGTCAGCCAGTTCAGACTGGATTTAACATTTTTATTTACCTATTGAGTCCTCTCCAAGGACCTAGGATAGGCAGATGTTGATGTTTGAGTGTATTACAGGTATTGTCACAGGATATGAACTGTTCTGAGTAAAGGTGCCCTTTTCAATTAACTGATGGCAATTTTGTCAATATGATTAATATTATTATATTTTCTTGTTTTTTCCCTTTTTTAAAAGATGGATATAGTTGTCTGTATCATTGGGGTATTTCAAAAACATAGAAATTTGAAGAATCTAATGCAATCAGGACCGAAAGATAAGAACCATCATAAAATATTACCAGAATAATTTATTTCAACACTCTCCATCAAATGCATAGGTTGGAACGTATTCTATGTATATGTTGTTGTTCTGCTTTGTGGTTAGATTAAAGAGAAAAAAACCCCATTGTTGAGCTTTTAGTATCTATGAAAAAGAAAGCAAAAAGATATTTTTGCAGGCTCATGTGTGACTTTAAAGTTTCCTTTTCTTAAAATCTGATACTGAACATTGATATGAGCTCGAACATCTAATTCCATCATGCCATATGTAGATTTTTATTGAAAGGGAAAAAGAAGACATTTCAATCCATATGAAAGGTATTTAAGGAACAATATACTGTTCGTATGATCAAAGATAAGGATGACGTCCTTTTTAAAAAATAAGAACAATTCCAAGAATAAAACAGGTAACAGCTGGGACTGTTAAAAAGGTCATGTTTAATCTTTTCTCCATGCTATTTTCTTTCTCCCCCTAAAGATATATGCAAGGGGATTTATGACAATTTGCCGCAGCCAACTTGACATGGTCAACTTGTTATGGAACAACTTACCACAGCTAACTCACTGCGGGACAAGAGTTATACTAATATTAAAGAAATGGGGGAATAGAATCATTAAAGAAAGTACGCAAAAGGAGGGATAAAATGAATTGTGAATGACAAAAATTAAAATATTGTTTTATTTATTTTAAATAGTTGAATTGTTTAATTGTCTCATGGGGAGTTGTCCCATTCCGATATGCAAGTTCCTTCCATATAATTTTTTATTTGGACACACATCTTATACCACCTAACTATCTTTCCTTAATTCATATATTTCCTCCGCTTCTTAGATGATCTATGAATTGTACTGCATTAGAAGTCTGAAGATCTCCAATAAAGACTTTTATGGACTTGGTGCAGAGTTATTGGTTTCAGTTTGAGAATAGCAGTAATACAGATGGTTCAGATGCTTACTTGTTTCCTTATACGGTGATATTTAAACTTATTTTTACAGGTTCATAGGATCTTTCTCCCTAAAGAAAGAAATGTATATCCAGGAGGACTAGAAAATATTACACGCAATGTGGCTTAAATTGGCTAAATGGGAAGAAATTACAGTAGCACCTCATGTTGGGAGAAGACGTTCTGTGAACACAATTATATGTCAAGGAAAATTATAATCTCCAAAGTGGTATTTCTCCCTCTCTGTGCTTTAAAATATTGCTGTGATATTTTCCCCTCAGACATAGAATGACACAGTCACTTCAGTTCCAGCTCTTAGCTATTTAGGCCCATGAAATAAAAACTATGGTAAAGACATATTAGATCATAACATAGTTTCTTTCAAATAAACATCCTTTTAAGAAACAACAACAACAAAATTGGCAAACAGTTTCATTATTTCCTATAACTTTTTTCCCATTCACAGGAAATATTTGATAATCTAAAAAAACCCTTTGTACTATTTTTGCATAATCAGCAGGATGTCACATTAATGAAAAGCTCATGGTTATGAGGGATCAGTTATTGCTTACTAGGAAAGTTGTATCTGGGATTATATTGCCTCAACAACACTGGTATTGATCCTGGTATTTATTAGTCAAGGCCTGTGAGAAGAACCAGCTTTTAAAAGCTTTTTAAAGATAAGGTCATAGTGGAGGGCATCTGAATCTCAGGGAAGTGCTCTTCTAGAGAACAAAGCAGTGACAGAGAAGGTATAATAATGTATAGAAGCTAATGGGAGAAGCTATATTTTATGCTATGAAGGACTTGAATTGTATCCAATTCTAGTGCAGTTCATAAAGCAGAAGTGTTACATGGACATACTGAGGAAGGCATAATAATACTCTGCACCATTGCATTCTTGACAAGCTTCAGCTTCTGTGTGGTCTTCAACATAAGCTCCATATTTTTTTTTTCTTTCTTTCTTTCTTTCTTTCTTTCTTTCTTTCTTTCTTTCTTTCTTTCTTTCTTTCTTTCTTTCTGATTTTTACAAATAACTCAAGGTGGCAAACCTATCCAGCATATCTTCCTCTTCCTATTTTCCCCACAACCATAAGAGGTGGGTTGGGCTGAGACAGAATGACTGACCCGAAGTCACCAAGCAGGCTTTCATGGTTAAGATGAGACTTGAACCCACTGTCTCCCAGTTTCTAGCTTGCTGAAATGGACAATCAGGATGTTTGGCTTGATATGTTCTCTACCATCAACTCTAGTTCAACTTAAGAACTTGGTCCCATATCTAATTCTACAAGTGACTCTGAAGGGTACAAGGTCAATGGTATTAAAGGCCACTGATAGACCAAAAACAGGATGCTGCACCACCCCTGTCCCAGTTCTGCCAAATGGTAGAAATGGGAATTGTAGCCCTTCAGAATTATCATGTGGAATGAGATTTCACTCAGGGTGAGCATTTATCTTTATTTTTCTCTAAAAACTCAGCTTGGTCAACTGGACTTTGAATTAAATAAGTATGAATTTGTGGGTGTAAGTGAGTGAAGTGAAACAACAAAACTGAACAATAAATGCTGAAACTCCATTTAGTTCAGAAAATGAACAATAAAAGTTGTAAACCTGCATTTATTTCTATGTGTCATACGTTTTTTGAAAAATAAGAACAAATAGCATTGGAGGTGTTATAAAGACCTCACATACATGAAACTGAGGCATAAAGGTGTCAAGCTAAGAATTTTTAGAAGACTTTCCTCATGGCGTTGTCTTTCTTTCATTTTCAGCCCTCAACAGTTTTCAGTTGTTTGGTAGTGAGATCTCATCTTCCTAGTGGCGCGCTGGATACTGCCCACCTGTCAGGGTGGTCACGAGTTGTACACAGACCAAACTGGCATCAGGCCTAGGTGACAAGCTGATTGGTCAGGTTTGTTTTTTTTTAGCAAGGGATCTACAGTCATATCTGCCAAACAGCAGACATGACCCAGATGCTGTATTTGATCATGCAAGATGACATTTGTCAATTCAAAATGTGGATCTGCACCTGTGGGAATAATGCTAGAAGATTATGATTTGCCTTTGGTTGTTCCAATGTAAAATTAATATTTACTCTTTTGGTGGAGGGGGCAGAAGTCTTTTAATTATGCTGGGGATGGTTTGTGTAGTACAAGGAGTCTGCCCAGCTCCTGGAGACCATTTGAGAGAGTGTGAGCCTGTATCCTCTCTTTGGGTTGCTCATCATTGCCTTTTATGTATATTTTGACATTTAATTTCCTCAGAGAAAACGGGACAGAGAGAGAAGCAGCTTTTGAAGAACTTCCTTTTGAATTAGTAGGGAACTTTGTTGACCACAACTCCTGAGTAGGCATGCACAGGATTGCATGGTTCATATGGGAAGTTTGTCCATGTTGCAATCCTACAGGGAGTGCTTCTACTGATGAAGCCCATCTTACACAGCATTCAAAGGGATTTTCTTCTAAGTAAGTGCCTACTTGAAAGCCAGTTAGATGTAGCATCAGGCTAGAAGATGTGAATCTAGCCCATCTTAGGCACAAAGCCATCTGGGCAGGGGTGAAATCTAAAATTTTCCTACCGGTTCTGTGGGTGTGGCTTATTTTGTGGGCATGGCTTGGAGGTCAGGTGACTGGGTGGGCGTG
>JANHFT010004462.1:10654-30357 GCA_032467955.1 Pseudoxenodon macrops | reverse complement strand
CTTTACAGATTGCAGGCTACGGCCCTATCAGGGCCGTAATCAGAACTGCAGAAAAAATAATTACTGCCAACCTGCCTTCCATTGAGGACCTGTATACTGCATGAATCAAAAAAACGGCCATGAAATAAGAGGGTCCTGTCATTAATATTATCATCAACATCCAGTGACTTCTAGTGGATCATGAAACAAATTAATGCAGAATACATGCTTGAGGAATAAGTGACAAGTGTCAGATTATCACATTTTGGCTACATTATGTGAAGACCTAATTATTTGGAAGAGTCTATAGTGCTTGGAATGTTGGAAGGAAAAAGAAAAAGAAGGTGACCATGAACAAAATGAATGGACTCAATTACCATCAAACCAGTAGAGAATCTGAAGGACCAAGTTGCAGACAGATTGTCTTGAAGAAAATTCATGTATTTGGTCTCTAAGAGTCAACATGGATTTGATGGCACATATGCAAATGCATACGGATGAGCAGTAACCCACTGTAAGTCCAGGAGAGATTTAAGTCTGTGCAGATAAACTATTAAAGTAAACATTTCAATATAGATTAACGTCACTGATATATCTGAGTATTAAAATGCTTAACATTGTGATTATTAGTATGATTATTAGACCTCCAATTTTAATTTGAGATGTGGTGGGTGGCAACATACTTCAATCTATATATGCAACACAAAATTCTATCTGTCAAGAATCATTTGTCAAGAAGGGACTTTCCCTGACTCAGTTTGTGATAACTTTATGAAGGGATTCAGTGATTTCTTACTGGGCTTCTCCCTCTCTTCTTCCCTGGTGAAACATTCTGAAAAGGTCACATGTGTCACTGTCATGTGTTACTCATCAAGATTCTTTCTTGGCTTTTTAAAGACTGGACTTACAACTGTATATTCTAATAAAATAATTGAATGTATTATTCTGATTTCTCCAATATTATTTCACTAAAAAATTAACAAAACTGTCCTACTGAGATTACATTTTGGAATTTAATCAGAAATCTACGCTTTGTGATTTTTATTTTTTTCTAAAAGAAGATGATGTTGAAAAGAGTATACATGAAAGATATCATCAAGATAATTGTCCAAAAATAGAATAGAACATAATAAAGTTTGGCGAAATGAGAGAAACAGGCAAAAGAAAGTTAATTTGAAATCAGATTGGATTCACATAGGGCTGACCACCTATTGCAAGATAATTAGCAGTCATTTCTTAAACTATTAAGAGATGCAGTGAGCCCGTCTTTCAGTAAAGGGATAAGTTTCCTCTCCTTTACATTAGGAGAATTTGAGAGGAAGTACCAGAATTATCCCACCCTAATTTGCCTAGATTCATATTCTTCATTTGAAAGTACTAGCCCAAGTTCTTATGTTGTGATTTTCTTCTTAACCAATCTTACTCATCAGGGATCTGAGAAAGATTCTTGAGCTGAGCTTACTGCTTCCAGTACATGGCTGCCACCGGAGAAGCTTAACACTTTGGAAAAAGCAATTGGGCAATTGCCCCCTTCTTGACCTCACTCCCTCTTGGTCACATGACACAGATCACCGTTACTATTAAGTGGCTTGGATGAATTCCAGATGCCAAGCTCTACATGCTTTTCCTTCTTGCTTCTTTTCTGCAATGTTGCTGCTTTTCGTAACCCATAACCATCTCCAATATCACAAACGCATCAAATTGTTCTAGGCAAGCTCCTTAGCATATCTACCCTGTTACCATTATGGGGAAATAATACTGATGTTCATATGTTTATTTATCTGATTTTTATCCCACTGAAACCATAAAATTCTTGGTGGTTTACAATGTCACAATCAAAGCAGCGGCAACAGAATTAGAACAATATATAATGGAAAATAAAAAACCCAAACAATATAAATGAGGTAGCCAAAAGTACACACTCCATATTTTTATTTCTAATTATCATGTCATATTATCAGAGTCTACATTTGATTTAAAAATGACATTTTTTAAAAACAGGATTGTTTATTTTGAAGGGCAGAGATTCATTGTTATGAAGCTGTATGTTATGGAGTAGATATCATGCATTTTTGGTGTCACAGTATTTAAAGTTTATATGTATAGTATATTCTTTGCTAAGCTGAGTTATCTCTCAAATTTTCACACAAATAAGGTCTGGAACTAGTAGCCAACTAGTAGCATGAGGGAAACAAGTTCATAGATCAGTTTGGTCTGGTTGGTTAAAGCACTAGGCTAGAAGCCAGGAGAGTGTGAGTTCTAGTTCCATCTTAGGCATGAAAGCTGACTGTTGACTTTGGGTCAGTGGCACTCTTTCAGCCCAACTCACTTCACAGGATTGTTGTGAGAAAAAAATAGGAGGAGGAAGGAGTATTGGGTGTGTTCACTGCTTTAAGTGAAAAACATTAAGGTGGGATATAAATAAATAAATATTCAGAGGAGTTTTCATATCTTCCACATTTCAGGTTCAGCATGTAATTAGATTGTAGAACAAAGCTTGATTACAGCTCTAGGAAAGAAGGCTCTGGATTCTGATTTATTGTAATAGAGGGAGAGTTCAATTCTACAGGGTGCTTCTGCAAAAATCCAAAAGATCACAAGATGGTAATAAAGAGTATCCTCTTTTGGATTTTTGCTGTTTTGATTTTGTAGCATTGTTCTAGAAGAATAGTTTCCAAGGAGAAGACATTTTGCAGTTAATCTTTGTTGATTATGCATTTTTTTAGTAGGAAGAAAAAGTACAGTCAATAGCCAATAAACATGGATGTATAAGCAATGGACTACAAGATTTGAAATGGCAAATATTTCCATGGAGAAAACAAATTTTGCTTATGTAAAGTCAGAGAGATGCATCAGAAAGCAGACTTTCTACAAACAAAAATGTTAATAATTATGTAGATCTGGAGAAATGGAAGACAGAGAACACCGTAGTAGTAACCAACAGTTGGGGATATGATGAAAGGGTGCAACTGACAAGTTGCAGGGCAAGAAGGCTGGCATCTCTTATATTCAAGTTGCAGCAGATGAATTGCTGATAAAATATCAATTATTCAGAGTTAACGCTGAATGAAAGGATTGACTTGTAAGAACCATGGTGATCTGGTTGACCTAAGAAGAAGCCTTGTCTGCAGGACTATCTGTAACACAGCAGGCTAGGATTGGACAATAGCAAGGTAGATAGTTCTTGTGAACTGCAAGAACTACATCTTGCTGAGCAGGTACTAAATCTATGGATACTACATCTAACAGTCTGCAACATCTGACTGACTGCTACAACATCTAATGGCTGAGACTATATGGAAATACTGTTAGTATACTGTCTGCTGTACTAACAATTAGCAAATGAGATGATTGAAGTTATAACTTGGATTAATGTTATTAATTATGTTAAGTTTCTTCTTCTGGAGGAATATCTCAGTCAGGATTCATAATATGATATCTCTGGTTTAATACCCTCCATAATGACCATGAAATGGTCCAAACTAGTAACTGGCACTGTTCAAGAAACAAAACCCATCTGTGTTGAATATACAGCATTACCTGGTGAAATGGTCCATGCTGTTTTAGCAGAGTTACAAAACTTTGACCGCCACAATCTCAGCACTTATGAACCAGGAGACAGGATATTTTAATGATTCCCCCGTTATTATCTAGTGGCCATTGGGAGTGTTGTAGATGGTATTCAGTACACTGATATTTGGTAATGTGATTGGAACTGGAATATTAACTCTTAAATTTTATTCTTTGTGCTAGTACAGTCAGAAGATTGAGTCATTGTAATGTTGCCATTGAGTTAGGTTAGGTGAGAATGGGAAAAATTAGTTTTCTATGCTGATGGATTGCTATGTTTAGTTGGCTGTTTGAACTTTGCTCCTTTGACCTTGAGTGACTTTGAAAAATAAAAATTTGGAGTATATCTAAAAAAAAGTTAATGTCTGTGCTGGTTGATCAACTAAGTTCACATATAAATACATACTTTGGCTCATGCACCTGTGCCCGGCTGATATAGTCTGTTGTGCATTTGTTGCAAAGGCATATTGGAACTTGCTCTATTTGCTGCAGACCCTCTGCTCCTTTAGCACTTCAAGGTTAAAAAAAAAGTTGCTTTAGTGAGGCTGTGCGTTCATGGTTTATGCTTGCTTTCTTGTTCTCTGTGCTACTGACAGTATACATGTGATTTACATTTGGGATGTAAATGCTAAGATCCAGGCAGAAAGGGATTTTTTTGTTCATTTCCCAGGAAGGAGCTTCTCTGCTGGTGTGCCAAACAACCTGCCTCCAAGCCTACCTGCCTGCTTACTTTTTTTTTTTTTTGGCAATCAGCCTGTGGCTTAGCTCATCTCTCTCCCTTTCCCTCCTACCCCTTCAAAAAGTCAATCTGCAGAGAAGTCTGGTGCAGAGGGAAACAATAGTCCTATTTCTTACTCTCTGCAAAATTAGAATTAGGCATACAAAATTAGATTTAAAAAAGTGTGAGGGAGATTAAGGCATTTTCCCCCAGAGGGAAACAGTTGACTAATCTATCTTCCTATTATAGAAGAGAAGAGAAGAGAAGGGAATGGAATGGAATGGAATAGAATAGAATAGAATAGAGTAGAGTAGAGTAGAGTAGAATAGAATAGAATAGAATAGAATAGAATGGAATAGAATAGAATGGAATAGACACACAAGGAATTTGTCTTTGGTGCATGTGCTCTCAGTGTACATAAAAGAAAAGATGTTGAGAAGACTAATAATAATAGTAATGCAGCCTTAGTGAATAGTTTGACAGTGTTGAGGGAATTATTTGTTTAGCAGAGTGATGGCATTCAGGAAAAAACTGTTCTTGTGTCTAGTTTTCTTGGTTTGCAGTTCTCTATAGCGTTGTTTTGAGGGTATGAGGTGAAACAATTTATGTCCAGGATGCAAGGGGTCAGTAAATATTTTCACGGGCCTCTTTTTGACTTTTATTTTCTTATTCTATGTTTCTTATGTTAACTTATTTTCATACATATTACTAGACTAAAACAAGTACTTTTGTATCTGGATTCAAGGCAAGTAGCATAGGAAGAAGATGAAACAAATACTTCCATAAAAGGAGAGCTTAAATTTTTTTTTCTCTGCCATTTTTTTCTACAAACCAGCTTTCTGTTCGTGCTCAGCACAAACTTTATTCTTGTTATTCTGGAGCAAACGTTTTTTCTATATTTCCATTGTTTGGAAATATACTCAACATGTTTCAAATTTAGTTTGAGGAAACATGGGACTCTTAAACTGAAGGTAGAAGTTTGTTCTATAAAAATATAGTCCTTTCAAAACAGATTGATAGAATGAATATTCTGAGTGAGGTATTTTGTTTCAAGCACTTTGTTTTTGCACACCATGAATAAATATTTTTATCAGCTTCCAGCAACAATAGTCTATGCTACAATGGTGTAGATACATGTGTTAATACATCTCCCTATTTTCTTTGGCAGTAAATTATTAGCAACATCAGCTACAATGTCAAGATAATACATTCCTTATCTTCCAATATATTGTAGATTGTCAGCAATATATATTGGCCAAACAAACAAAAGAACAAATGGGCATATTTGTGAAATCCAAAGCAGCATAATCCAGAAATCAATGAGGAAACTCTGGTTTCCCAAGAGATTGTCACTTATCTTAAGAGGAAAGGGGATTTACTGAATTATCAATAAATGAATCAAATATATGAATATATTATTTAATATTTAATCTATTTATTAAAATAAAGACACTATTAAGATCAATTTCATCAAGAAATACCTGAGCTAGAATTCATCAAGAGGTATAACTGTATTACTAATCTTTTAAGGAGAAATTATAGGGTCAACATAAGAGTGGTTGCCACAAATAACTACAACTTTATTAATGTCATAAACTATAGATACCGTTGTTTCTCATCTTTCTATTCATCATACCACTCTTTCTAAAGAACTGCACTTGCATATAAAACTCCATTCCAAGAGCTATATTAAATGCATATTAAGTAGTATTTAAGATGCCACAAGACTCTTGCTTTTGCTGCAACAAATTATCAATAGAGGCTGAACCCTATAGAACCAGAAATAGCAAAGAGTTTATTAAAGGTTTTTATATCAAAGGCCATTCTAGTCTAAGTATAATTTGCCATTGAACTGTATAACTGAAGATCTACATGTCTACAAATCCCAACGTACTACTCTTAGAAATAATCTCCCTCTTTCTTTTGCAACACATCCTGAAAAGCAGAAACTAATCAGAAACGGGGCAATTTCTGGTATTGCTAGCTAAATGTAAGAGATGTTTAGTTCAGGGCCAAACTATATATTTAATTAGGTGCATATTGCTGGTTTTGTGTGACACTTAAAGTGAGACTCCATGATAGAAGTAGTACCTTATTTTAAATGTTTTAGACAAATAACTTATTAATAATTAATAAGTGGTTATTAATACTAATTGTTATGAGCTGGCTAATGGGTTTTTTATATTCAAGAATTATTTAACAAGATATTTGGACTAAAATCATTGCAGCACATAGATAGAGAAGACGTTGTCCCAATGGAGCAGATGTTGTCCAGAATCATAAACCTGGGTATCTTATCATCATATTTTACTTTTCTGGAGCAATAGCAATCAATAGTTTATTTGCTATCAAGTCATTTTCAATTCGTAGCTACTACATAGGGATATGTAGGTCATGAGGAAAATCTACCTAATTCAGTTTTTCAGATCTTTCAACGGTGCACTCATGGACACTAAAACTGAGTTCATCTACCTTGCTGTTGGTCATCCTCTACTTCACTTTCCTTTTTATTTCTTCAGCATTAAAGCCTTTTCTAGGGAGCTGGACCTCCATATAATGGGTTCAAAGTAGGACATTTGTGCCATGAGTGAGAATTCTGGCCTGATTTTTTGTGATGATCCATTTTCTTGGCTGTCTACAGTATTCTCAGAAGTCTTTTCCAACACCAAAGTCCAAACCTGTCAGTACTCTTCCTCTCCTGCTAACATGTAAGCTAATAATTTATAATCTGACTATTACCTAGTAACCTTCCTGTTGCTTCTACAACTGCAAAGGGCTCATGTTGTAATTTTAAGATTGCCTGTACCAACATGTTACCTTACCCCAAGGTGATCCATTTTTGGTGAATGTGAAGAGCTTTTATGTAGTTGTCCATGTGCTATTCACAGTTTATATAAGATGAAATGTTTGTACCTGCCTTGGGGTTTTGCCTAATGAACTGAGTCATAAGGCAGGTAAGCCAAAAATCAGCTTGTGCTGTGCCAGCTATAAAGATCTGCAGGTAGGGAAAATGAGAGGAAATGATTAATGATCTTCATTGGCAGATATTTAACAGGCTTTATTTATTTTATGTAATACAACGTGATCCATGATTATGGCGCATTTAAAAACTTTGCCAAACCGAAGTAGTTGTCTCCAATGTCACCTAATATTAGGGTTTTCTTATAATATTAAACTGAGTCAAGTATAAGCACAACTGTGTTACTGTACCATAAATTTTGAGCTTTTTCAAACTCCCCTGTAAAGTTGTTAATAAGCAAACGAAATGGGTGTTCTCTTCTTTACTTATGCTGCACTTTAGTTAAGCATGAAATAATATAAGCTTTACTTGTGAATGTACTTCTAAAATAAAAATCTCCTTTGGGTCATGCTCAATTCTTGGTGGTTTCAGAAATATATACAGGTTTTAATATATAAAGGGTTTGCCATTGCCTTCTTCTGGAATGCTTTTTCTGCTTCACATACTACCTTACAGTTCTGGGATTTCAGGATGATTCCCAAGTGTTAGATAGATCCTGATTCTGCTTAGCTTTTCAAGATCAGCCAAGATTAGCTAAATTCTGCAATTTATCTGGATAATATGTCTCTAGCTCAGGTTGTACCATTTCTTTTGCTTCTGTGCATGTTTTAGGAAAATATTATACTTGATATAATAATGCACTTTAGACCTTATTATAGATACTGACTCAAGATGTTCTCCATCTGAAGAGGTGTCCAATTTATATTAAGAATAAAGATAACAGAACCAAATAAAGTGAAAGTAGAACCATGAAGCAACCATGAGCATGAAGTTAATTGCCATTAGCAAATAGTAGACATACAATAGACAAAATTGCTGATAAGTTCTTCCTGTTAATGTGAGATTAATTTTGTCTCTGGGCAAGCTATTTTTAAAATTCAGATCTATTCAATGAAATTAGCATATGAGCATATTACACATTACACATAAGTACACATCTGTTATGCTTTCCTTTTCCAAAACAATGAAGTATAAACAACCACCTAATAGAAATAGAGGCAACATTGCCAATAATGAGGATTGAAATATATTTTCTGCTGCCTTATATCAAGTGACAAATAGTGCCAATTCTATCTACTTTCCATTGGTAGTTCTTATTTTTTTAAGGAAACAAACAGTGTGCTTAGTCCAAAGTTTTGTTTTCTTTCATTCAATTGTGTCTGACTCTTGGAAACTGCCCTGCAGGTTTTCAGAAGTGGTTTGCCATTTCTCATAGTCTCCTGGTTTCTAACCTGATGCCTTGACCACTACACTAAACTGTCTCTCCACAGTAGGCCCAAACTAGGTACATGCATAATATGACTGAAAGATTTGTAAATTTCTCTCAAGATTGTATAAACCTTACCTTACCCTACAGGATTGAGGTTACATTCAAAAAGTTGAAGACTGTTTATGTGACACACATTAAAAATATAAGAACAATTAAAAAGCAAGAAAAAATTATATACATCCAGAAAGTATCATAAAATCCTATAAGGGACTTCCCACCGCACTAATTCAAGGCCTAGGATTTTCAAAGACCTTTAAACATTAACGAGAGGGGAGCCAAAGGGATCTTTAAGGAATCGACCACTCAACCATGGATCATTTTTCCTCCTGAGATTCAGGGTAGATGTTCTCAGCAATGGTATTGTATCTTTTGTATTACACATGAGATGTTATTCATGAAAAATATATGCTATATAATCAAATTATCTCTCGTATTTTTACCCTGTGTTGGTTTGTGGTTTTGCACTTGCTGTTGCTCATCTCTTGTACATTCTTTAAATGAATGGATCTTAGAAATATTTTTGTTGCTTTTGAGTATCACTGAAACCAACACTTCTTTTAATTTTGAGAACAGGACTAATCTATATATCTCTTTTGGTCCTGGCAACATTAGCATGCAGAAATAATAATATCATTTAAGAGGTGAATTATATTTAAAATGCAAAGTATTTACTGAAAATATTTATTTCAGTTTTGGTGGACAACATAGGTTAAATAGACAGAAGTATGACTAGATAGTTTCTTTATGTTAGATCTGAAGAGGGGTCTGACTACAAAAACTATTTTGAATCACGAGTTTTACTAAGCATGACACATGGACTTTTGGTCTTGCTCATTACTGGTAGCAAAGAACTAATATGGAGAAATCACAGAGAATGAGTGATAACACTCTGAATGTCTCAATGGTTAACCAAAGCCAACTCATTTCAGTAATTAGTCTTTAGATTTTAATACCAGCAAAAAACTTATTTTTTAAAATATACTATTGTCTGGGGCATCAACCTTGTAAAGAGCACTGTGCAAATTATTAGATACAGCACACCAATAACACAGTATTATTAAGTTGTTTCTGGGATATTCAAGACAAACAGATTTAGATTCAGTCTTGCAATGGGTGTTATCCTCAGTTTCTATGATTTTTGCACTGAAGACAAATGTCTGTTCTATATTTCCCAGTTCTGCACAAATATCTGCAATCTTTTGTACTTGGAGGTTGACACTCCAATGTTAGAAGAGCAAAACAGAGAGACAAAGAGGGGCATGGTATGTACAGTCGTTTAGACATACATATGTAATATACATAATACAACATGTGATTCAAGTTACCTTGTTGTAGTTGCTAAGCAATCAGTTTCATCAAAATGCCAATACTTGATACAAGTTTCAAAACAGTAAAGAAACATTTGGAATATTAGTTTCATTTCCTTAGCAAGGTCAGTTTATATTGAGCTGTTATATGTTGTTTCCTTCAGTTCATTTTGACTGCAGTTTCTTATTCACGATGACTATTATGCACCTGCTGTCTCATTCTGAAATGTGGTATCATTCTTTAGAGAGATGTGGACAGAGGCAAGCGTAAACCAATGTAATTTCATAACATTTGACTTTTTTAATATCACATTATATTTTAATTCTTAAGATGATATAACACTATCACTACAAATAATCCCTCAATAGTGCAAATACGTGTGCATGTGTGTCTATGATTTCTCAGAAACTTGTTATGGTAGATTCAGTTGGATAGGCAGCCTCTAAATAAGCTATAGTCTAAGCTTTCTGAAATTGCAAAACATCTTGTGTTCAGAAACAGGAGAGCTGCAAGGGTGAGGTGTGGCTCCATCTGCTACCTTCCCATTTTGCCTCTGTCAATGCTACATAAATGCCCAATGTTAGGCTATGTGTTGGTTGGGAGCACTGATACCCTAAAGGAGACTAGTGATCCTTCCAGCATAGTAGTGAGTAGTTATCAGATTCTGGTGAATAGGGACTCAAAATTAAAAATTTCAGGTGCAATACTACACTTCCTCTCCTAATAATTAGGTGGAACATTATTGAACAACTCCATGAAAAGGTGTTTTGTTAGTCCTTTATTGGTTGATACTAGAAGTGGAAATAATTCTAGTAATTTAATTCTAGTAATTAACAGATGCATATCTCTGAAAAATAAGTTTATTGAAAAATAAATAATTAAGAAAACGTTTCAGCAGTTGCCAAGTATAAAATGCAAGCTCTATTTATACTGAGTTCAAATTGCAATTCTTCTTCCTGTGCATTTAATAGAGTTGAGGCTCCAGATTTTTGGTGTAAGAAAGATTTTTTAATCTGCTCCTTGTTAGTGTAATTGCCTGATTTTCAGGCTATTAATTTTGATCCTGACCAAACTAGCTATTACATAAAGTCTGTGAAATCCTGACTGGAATACAGTACTATTTGCAGCATTTCCCTCCCCTTCCATTATCTTTGCAAAGACCTTAAAGGAACATAAGTAGGATTTGGCTGATAGTGTAGGTTAAACTAAGAGACAGAGGCTGATTGGATTAACATATAATCTTAAATCATAAACCATTATTTAAAAGCCCCAGTAAGCCTAGGATGGGCAACAATGCAGCCTGAGAATTCCTCTTGTGAAATCCTCAGAGCTTCTCTTTACCACAGCTGCAGAAAATACACGTCATCGTTTTCTGCCATTTTGAGTTGGGAAAGGAGTGAAAACTGTATGAAAGTTTCAGTAGCTGTGAGCAGCTAACCAAACCTGTGTGAGTTAGGCGCTGAAATTCAGCCCTGATTGTTATTTGAATAAGAGACAACCAAAGAAACCCAAAGCATCTCAGAAGGCAAAAATGGCAAATCACTTCTATACTGGTGCCATGATAACTATATTAACATAATTACGTCACAAAGGAGAGTTGTTTAATCAAGTAAAATACACATCTCCCCTTACTCTTGTGAATTGCCACCTGACCCCATTTCATCCACATGCCTGACATGACCTTCTCTACTTTATGGACTTTATGGAAATCTTTTGTACTTGGAGGTTGACATTCCAATGTTAGAAGAGCAAAACAGAGAGACACGGAGGGACATGGTATGTACAGTCTTTTACACTTATATATATGCAATACACATAATAAAACATGTGATTCAAGTTACCTTGTTGTAGTTGCTAAGCAATCAGTTTCATCAAAATGCCAATACTTGATACAAGTTTCAAAACAGTAAAGAAACATTTGGAATATTAGTTTCATTTCCTTAGCAAGGTCAGTTTATATTGAGCTGTTACATATTGTTTTCTTCAGTTCAGTTCATGAAAATACACATCTCCCCTTACTCTTGTGAATTTCCACCTGACCCCATTTCATCCACATGCCTGACATGACCTCCCCTACTTTATGGACTTCTGCCCCCCCCAAAAGTTTGGTTTTAGTAAAAATATTGTTTTATGGCCTTGTTTGTGTTTCTTGAAAAATAAAATATTGCATTCAAAGCTTTCTTTTGTTTCTTTTTCTACATTGCTAGTAATAGTACAAACGACAGCATAATATCAGTTATTGAAGAAATAAAGACTAAAACATGCTATGTTTCACAGAAGCTAAAGTGACATCTTTTGCATGTGAAAGATATCTTCTCCTTCCTCCTGGCTGCTCTTCAGACATACAGTATATACAAATATATGCATTAATGTTACACAGGAGCTTACTCTTCCTGGGACCATTGTCTGCGAACTGTCCCTAAATACCACAGTTTGTTTCTTGCCATGTTACAGAGCCCCTGATTATGACCTTGGTCATATGAACAAGCTAACTGCACTACTAACGTGGGCAGCTTTCTGTCAGTACCTCCTTATCTTTCTTGGTGACCTCAATTTGCCTCTTATTAATTGGACCCTAAACAAATGTGCAACTGAATCTATACATGCAACCCTGTACAATGCTGTTACTACTCTGGAGCTGGAATAGGTGGTAACGAACAACACTAGGCTCATCTTCTGCAATAGTCTAAATTCCATTTATGGCCTACCAGTTAAGGAACCTTTTTCCAACAGTGACCACAGGATGATTTATTTTTGTCTCAATTTGTGTCCTTGCAAAGAGGGTCATAAAGATGAGACTCCAAATTATAACTTTAAAAAAACCAACTAAGCTGCTGACCTCACATCTCTTGATTGGCACCTTCTGTTCACAGGTTGTAATACTGCAGAAAACCACACTTTTTTTGCTCGAAGTCAATAGAGTCATTAACCTATATGTACCAATAATAGCCTCTAAAGCAAAAAAAAAAAAAGTACCCATAACAATAAGAAAGCTACAATCCAAGAAAAAATGTCTTTAGCGAGAAAACAAAACTGGCTACGTAGCTAAGTTTAAAAACCGCTATAAAGCCCTATGTCACCACATAAAGGCAGAATGTACCAATCACCATTGTGAACAAGAGAAAGAGCTGTTAGACTCGAAATCCATCCAAGCAGTCTATAATTTCGTAAATGCCAAACTTAAAGGCTTGAAAACTATCCCACCCCTAAAAGGGCCTAACAGGGAAGACTTTAACAATGAAGCTGTTAAGGCCAACCTCTTCAATATTTCTTCAGTTCAATCTTTGTCAACAGCAATGGCTGCTGCCCCACATTTCCTAATCATACCATAACTAATTGTAACAATTTACTACATATTGATTTTACAGTAGATAATGTTGAAATGGCACTAAGTAACCTAAAGCCATCTCTGTCTATTGGCCCTGATGGATTATGTGCCTACTTCTTAAAAAAGGCTTGCCACTGCCGTAGTTGAACCTCTATGCACAATCTATGAGGTATCTTTCAGAACCAGCTGCTTGCTTGACCTATGGTCATTAGCCATAGTCATACTTAACTTTAAAAAGGGAGACCCTAGTCTAGTAGAAAATTACAGAGCAATCTCATTATGTTGCATTACCTGTAAGGTCATGGAATCAATTATAAATCAATCCATCCCCCTCCACTTAGAGACAAGCAACCTGCTTTCAACAAGCAGTTTGGTTTCAGGAAAAAAATTGTCCTGTAATCTGCAAGTCCTACACTGCAGAAACATTTGGACCACTTATCTTGGGTAAAGCAATAGACACAATTTACATAGACTTCTGCAAAGCCTTTGATTCAGTGGTGCATGGCAAACTACTTTTAAAACTAAGTTCTTACACCATTTCTGGATCCCTGCACAAATGGATAGCTGCATTCCTATCAAACAGGCCCTATCAAATCTGGCACAAGTTAACAGCGGTGTCCCCCAAGGCAGCATTCTAGGACTCTTTCTGCTTTACATTAACGATCATATTAAAAGCAACTGTGACCTCTTCGCTGATGACGTACAATTATTTAACACCACTGACAATGATGCAACTTTAACTATGTGTCAGAATGGTTGCGCAATTGGCAACTCCAAATCTCAATTAATAAATGCTCTGTCCTACTCACTGGCAATAAAAATCAGAACACCAAATACAAGTTGGGCAGAAACAACCTCATAAATGACCCTCACTCTGTCAAGGACTTAGGAGTACTCATCTCAAATGATCTAGGTTCTAGAGCTCACTGTAACAGCATTGCCAAAAAGGCATTAAGAATTGTTAACCTAATTTTGCAAAGCTTCTTCTCTGGTAACATTGTATTGCTAACTAGGGCATACAAAACCTCTGTCAGACCAATTCTCGAATACAACTCATCTACCTGTAATCCACACTGTATATCAGAAATTAATATGATTGAGCGGGTCCAGAGTATTTAATGAGAAGAGTACTCCATTCCTCTACTCAAAATAGAATCCCTTATGCTACCAGGTTTGAAATTCTGGGCATGGACAATCTGGAACTGTGCCACCTGTGGTTGATCTAAGCATAGTATGCAAAATTGTCTGCTACAACATCTTACCTGTTAATAACTTGTTCAGCTTCAACCTGAATAATACACAGGCAAACAATCAATACAAATTCAAGGTAAACCACTCCAAACTCGATTGCAGATAATATGACTTCAGCAACAGAGTGGTCAGCGTCTGGAATGCTCTACCCAACTCTGTTGTTACATCCTCAAACCCTCACAGGTTCAACCTTAAACTATCTACCGTGGACCTCACTCCATTCCTAAGAGGTCCATAAAGGGGGTATGCATAAGCGCACTAGCATGCCTATTGTTCCTGTCCTATTGTCCCCATTTATATGTATTCATTTCCTTCGTTCATGTCCATATTCATACTTACACCTGCTACCTTGTACATGTTTGACAAACTAATAAATAAAAATAAATAAATGCATGCATCAAGAAACTACAGTAAGTTATTTGAGGAAAATGCAACTCGACATTCCAGTTGTTGGAGCAGAAGAATGAGGCTGCTGCACAATCTACAAAACTTCCAATCATGCTTACATGAATATTTACAGAATGTTGTTGAAAATTATTTGTCTTGAACCCAACACCATAAAATATTTTGCTAATGGACTCTGAATAGCGAAAACGTCAGTTCTAACCATTTGCTTGGGAGTTGGCTATCTTCTTACCATACTTCTGAGCAGACATATATAGAATTGCACTCTAAATTTCCATACTTAGTTAATAGTGTTTCACACTGACCAAAATTTTTCAATTGCTGTCTCTGTTTTTTACATGATGAGAGCATGGATGCACGTGCTGTGACGATGGTTGCAAAATTTCAAAAACCACCCTTCAATAGCGAAAAGTTGCAGATTTTAAAAAACTCCCAAATATTGGCTCAATGTTCTTAAGAACATTTCACAAGAAGAGGCAAAGTTTTCTCCAACTGATTACCAGAAGTTCACTGAACTTGTTTAATAGTTCGTTGAGCAGCCTATGTTATAGTCAGTTCATGATTTTTAAATATAGAAGTGGAGTCATTAAAGGTGAAATCTCTTTTAAATCAAACTCAGTTTCTAGTGCATCCATCGACACACCCGTATAATTTTCTTAGGATCAATATAGGATAGAAATGTCACTTCTGATGTGGTTTGTTTCTTTTTATTTACAGCCCAAGTAGCTCAATTAGGTTCATTATTAGAACCAAATTTCTTGTTCCTTTTTGATAATTTCAATGGCTCATATAATAATAAAATAGGAGGCTACTAAGGTTTGATCAAGCAGAACGAGGGGACCCCCACCGCTGATTAGGAGATAGCATCTATTAACATTCTATTGCTATGCTTGATGTTGTAACTTATCTTTGCTGCAGTGAGATTTCTGATATGTGACATAATGTGAGATTGCTTTAAGTTAGCTGATAGTTTTAGCCAAAACATGACTGATTCTGTTTCTACTTGCAAGGATTAGTTTTGGCATAAACTGCAGCATTACAAACAAATTCAATTAATTATGGCTACAGCAAATTTGCAAAATTAGACTGTTCATGACTTGTTCTTAATCCCTCAAGATGGATAATGCAAAAGTTTAAGATTGGCTCAAGTGGCAAGAACCATAGTCACTTATATACAGAATGCTGAAAATTACATTCAAACAAGATTGTGGCATAGTGGAGCCAGAGTAGATTGCTACTGAATTTCAGTAGTAGTGGTTTGGTGGCATGGGCAATTAGGGAGGGGCTGCCATGCTAAACCTAAGACCTCTCCTGTTAGATATTTGTATAGTCTTCACTCAGGTCCAGAAAATAAGTGGGAAAATATTAAACCCTGATTGGTTAAGATTCCTGACAGCTCCCTACAAAAGAACTAGCTGTCAGAGAGCAAGTTGCTAGATTGTGCCTGTTGCTGTAATAAAGAGCTGTTTGTTTGAGACCTGTCTCCTGTCTATGCCTTCCCAATATTTTACACTGGCGGCGAGGATGGGATAGAGAGAGAACAAAGGAAACAAAAAGAGCTGACAGCAGACAATCCAGTCAGGCGGACAAGGCAAGTCGCAGCCATTTTGCACACAAACTTTGAACTGAACGACGGGCAGCAAGAATGTCGGCGTTCCTCGCTCCGCCTCTGTACAACCCCAAGGAGGAGAAATGGGATTAATACATGACCAGATTCGAGTGTTTCCTTGAGGCCAATAAACTCCTGAGGCTCATGGACAATTGGAAAAGAGGACTTTTCCTGTCCCACTGTGGCCATGACATATTAGAAATGGCGGAGTTGCAGTCAGAACCGACCCGGTACAGTTAATCCCATGACAAATGCTTCTGAATATGCTGAAGACCCACTATGCATCCACCCCATCAAAGGTGGTCAGGCACTACGAATTCCGGTAGCAGCTGCAGATGGACAGCAAGCCCATTAACCAATACCTGGCAGTGCTTCACAAAGCCGCCACAAACTATGAGTTTAGAGAGTTTAAATGACGCTCTACTTGATCAACTCATTTGTGGGGTCCGGGACCTCTGGCTTAAATGAAGACTACTTTCAAGAACAAATCTGACTCTTCAAGACACCATTGATGAGGCCAGGACCACCAAGTTGTCCACAAAAGCTGCAGAATCGCTGCACAAATTTACAACATCTCCTTCAGAGCCCAGACTGGAGGCTGCCATGCACATGGGCAAGGAGGAGGACTCAGAGCAGTGGGGACGAAGTCTGCCATACCTGCCAAGACTTGGGAGAAGCCTTTTTGTGCCAGCTGCGGGGGACAGCACCCCAGATTCTGGTCCTGATTCTGGGACATCATCTGCTGGCGCTGTGACAGAAGGGAACATTTGGCAAAAGTTTACCATGCCAACTGGCCCACACAGTGAAAATTGTCCCCTGAGCCACCGCGTGGAGATACACCATCACAAAAATGTCAAGAAAATCGAAGGCCGAGACTATTGGAATACAGCACAGAGACTCCGAAAACCAACTACACCAGAATTGCCCATGCCCATGTTCACCACAAGTCAAAATTAACAGTAACCATACAACCTGAAGGGTTGCCGACTGAGCTTGAAATAGACACCAGATCATCAGTGATGATCCTATCCTGGCAGACCCGAAAGAAGGCATTGCCCAGCCTACAAAGACACCATTTGTGGTGCCCTGACTTGAAACTCAGCGACTACCAGCGGAATCACATTCCCATTCGTGGATTGCCAGAATGTCAATGTGAAGTTCTGGTGATTTGAGGGCGAGCTGCCAGCAATCGTGGTGGAAGGCAACCTTCTCAACCTACTCGGGCTGAACTGGTTTGAAGCCCTGGGGTTTGGAGTGACTGGCATCAATGATATTGCAACCTTCAGCCTGGATGACCTGATCCGGGAATTCAAGGACATGTTCAGCCCAGAGCTCAGCAAGTATGTGTGCACCCCTATTTCATTTAATTTGGACCCTAACGTAGCCCCAATCAGAATGAAGCCTTGGAGGGTTCCACTTGCACTGAAACCAAAGATCGACCGCGAATTGGACAAACTGATTAAAAGGACATATTAGAACCGGTCGATCATACGAGATGGGAAACACCCATAGTGACACCCGTTAAAGGGGACGGCTCTGTGCATATCTGCACCGATTATAAATGTATGCTGAACAAGGCCTTACAGCAGAGCGCCTATCCAGTGCCCATACTCCAACATCTATTGCATTCACTCAGCCCAGGGGCACTGTTTGCAAAACTAGATCTGGTGCAAGCATACCAGCAACTGTCAGTAGATGGCGCTACCGCTGAGGCACAGACTATCATTACACATGGAGGAGCATTCAAATGCCATAGACTTCAAATTGGTGTCAGTGTAGCCCCGGGAATATTTCAAAGCGTAATGGAGAGGCTTTTACCAAAAATTCCTAGGGTTGTCCCCTATTTTGATGATGTATTGATAACAGCCAACAACATGTCACATTTATGATCGGTTAAAAGCGGTTCTGTCTAAATTTCATGCTGCCGGGCTTAGGGCAAAGAGCAACAAATGCCAAATTGGGGTCTGAGAGGTTGAATTCCTAGGCTATAGAATCAATGGGGAGGGCATTCACACCACAAAAAGCAAGATCCATGCTATCAAGGAAGCACCTTTCCCCCAAGAACCAGTCCGAGTTGCAGGCTTTTCTGGGACTGCTGAATTTCTACAGTATTTCCTAAAGAACAAAGCCACTGTAGCAGAGCCATTACACAAACTACTGTCAAAAGTAGCCTTTGGGTTTGGGGATGCAAAGAGGAAACCATCAAGCGGTCAAGTAGTCAGGGTCAAGAGGTTCCATGAGTACCTTTTTGGGAGGGATTTTGAGTTGGTGATGGACCACAAACCCCTTGTGGGGCTACTGGCTGGAGATCGTCCTACACCTGCAGCCCCGTCCCCATGTTTCACCAGGTGGGCAATCTTCCTGTCAGCCTACAGTTACTGGTTAGTGCATTGACTGGACAAAAATCTGGGACACACCAATGCCCTCTGCCCATTCCCATTGCCTGACCTCCTAGACGACCCAACTCCAGGGCAGCCTGTCCTTCTTATTGACATTTTGGACTCGGGACTAGTGACTTTGGAACAAGTCACCCACGAGACTACCAAACAGTTTTGACTACATTCAAAACTGTTTTGAACTAGGTTTGGAGGGGATGGCCAAATGACCCAGTCGCAGACAAATTCAAACCATTTGTACAAAAGCAGCATGAACTTTCTGCCTAAGGGGGTTGCCTGTTATGGGGGGATAGGTATTGTCCAGATGAAAGCCCTCACAAGAAGTTACGTTTGGTGACCCAAAAATGAACCAAGAAATACAGGAGTGGGTAGCAACATGCAAGCCATGTCAGGAGTAAAGGTCTGCACCACCGAAAGCCCAAGTGCAGGAGTGGGAGAAGCCACGAGTCCCATGGTCTAGGCTTCACATAGACTTTGCGGAACCATTTCATGGCCAAACGTTTATGGTGATGGTAGATGCCTATTCCAAATGGCTGGAGATAATTTTAATGGGCACCACAACCACCGAGGCCATCATTAGGGCCCTCCAGAAATTGTTCCCCAGCCAAGGTCTTCCTGATGTAATAGAATCAGATAACGGCCCACCTGTACTTTGAGGGGTTCCTGGCCAAGCAGGGGATCTGCCATGCCCTCTCAGTGCTCTTCCATCTGGCCACAAATGGGCAGGCTGAATAAATGGTCATATCGGTCAAAGAAGCATCACCAATGGCTGTATCTCAAACAATCCATCTGTTAAACTACTGAAGTTTGCAGATGATACAACAGTGATCGGTCTCATTCGAGACAATGA
>JANHFT010004460.1:54586-72438 GCA_032467955.1 Pseudoxenodon macrops | reverse complement strand
GAATGGAAGGATTTATGCTCCTTGCAGACAGCTGGTCATTCTTGCTAAAAGAATGCATTTAGTTTTCTTTGAAGTCCAAAGAAAAACCAGAAAGTCCAGTTGCCTCTTGAAAAAAGCACCCTTGGGTCAACTTGTGTCAAAGAGTAAAGGCAGTATGAAAGATTGTGCTAAACAGTTTTTAAATGCGGAACAATGGATAATCTAGGATTTATTTATCTCAATTTAAATGGCAATCCATCTCAAGTTCATGACTCTCTGAGTCATGAACTTGAGCTAAAAATAATTAAAAGAGCATGCAAAGTATAAAAATAACCACACTTATATGATCAAACATAACAAATCAATGCAACAATTGCACAGGTAACAATATTTGTCAACAGTCAAGAGCTGCTCCTCCCCCCTCCCTTTCATTTCAATCAGAGACTACTATCTGGACAAGTCCCTGCAATTTTCTTGGCAAGGTTTTTTAGAAGTGGTTTACCATTGCTCCTCCCTGGGGCTGAGAAAAATTATCTGGCCCAAAGTTATCCAGCTGGCTTTGCGCTTAAGGTAAAACTAGATAGAACTCAATATTCTCCAGGTTTCCAGTCTTCACCTTTACCTCAAACTGGCTCTTAAAGGAGCTATGAAACATTGTAATTTTGAGATATTTTTTTTGTCAAATGGGGGAGTTGTTATACTGCTGAAGAACAGGAGCTGCTGGAGCAACTGAAATGTTAAATTGCTACAATCATGGTAGCAAATAGTTGCAAAAGTATAAATGGATTCAAAAATTAGCCACATTTTGGTCTTAAACTAAAAAGTTAGATGTGGCAAATTTAATGGAACAGCTAGCTTAGTGTCACTACTATTTTATAGCTTGTTATCCTAGTAATAGCTATATTTGCTTGAAATAATGTTTCATACACATGAGAAGTAATATGTTAGAGGCTATAACTTTACTATGCAATTCTGAATCCCACAAGGAATCTTTTTTTTAAAGAAAAAAATGGCTTGCTTAGGATTAAAGTCTATGCCATTTTAAAGACATATATACCCCTAGTATATATTGCTAAAACAGACTTTCATACATGTTTATTCCATTGGACATTGGAGGCATATAATTTCTTGAAATTATAGAAAAGTGAACTTTAGTTAAAACATCAACAGAACTCCCTGACGCTGTTCAGAGAAGTTGCCCTTTCTGGAAAGTGTAATGTTAGGTTAGATGGTAGTTGTTGCTGATATTGTTGATACATTATTAATTTTGCTATGTCAATACGCGTGAGAGACTCTGGGAACAGTCAAGGAAGAAAAGGAATTCAGTAAGTGTAAGAAGAGTAGCCCACCCCAGAGGTTGAGGTGTGAGAAGGAAATATTTTAGAAAGACTACTTTACCTGGCTTGCTTTAAATCTATGTGGTGTTAAACTTTTCGAGATATTTTTCCCCATTAAAGAAGCTTGTCTGAAATGCATGTGATTCCCACTCCTTAACGTAGCTAGTTAAGTGGTACTTAACAATTACTTAGACTAGCTTTCCCATATGGTCCACACATATTTGAACCACAACTACCAGAATGCTTGGCCAGCTTCGATACAAGGTTGGAGGCATTAATTTGGGGGATGATAAGCTGGACATTAAACTGTACTCTACTCAAATTTGGAATGAAAGACAGGAGGCAGATTGAGGTGAGGAAAGATATGGGCAATGCAGTACAGGAAATATAGAACAAAATTCTTGATGCCCAAGAGGTAAAGATGAATGAAGAGACTAGCCAGATAATAGGGAATATCATCTGACCCACTATAACCACAAAAGACTATCTTGGTAGTCTAGTTGGCTTCTTCCAGTTAGTTGGCCTCTTCTAATAAGGAATACAGTGGCTCAGTGGCTAAGATGCTGAGCTTGTTGATCAGAAAGGTTGGCGGTTCAAATCCCTACTGCCGGAATGAGCTCCCATTACTTGTCCAGCTTCTGTCAACCTAGCAGTTAGAAAGCCCATAAAAAATGCAAGTAGAAAAATAGGGACCACCTTTGGTGGGAAGATAACAGTGTTCTGTGCGCCTTCAGCATTGCCAGCCACATGAGACGTCTTTGGACAGCGCTGGCTCTTTGGCTTTGAAATGGAGATGAGCACCGCCCCCTAGAGTCGGGAACGTGTAGCACATATGTGTGAGGAGAACCTTTACCTAATAAGGGGCATAGTGGCCAAGCAGTTAAGATGTTGGGCTGTTGACAGGAAGGCCGACAATTCAACAGTTCGAGACCTAATTGCCATATGACAGAGTGAGCTCCAGTTACTTGCCCCAGCTTTTGCCAACCTAGCAATTTGAAAGCATGTAAATGCAAGTAAATAAATAGGTACCACTTCAGTGAGAAGGTAACAGTGTCCCATGTGCCTTTGACATATAGTCATGCTGGCCACATGATCATGGAAGTCTTAGGACAATGCTGACTTGACTTTTCAGCTGTGAATCAGAGATGAGCACTGCCCCCTAGAGTCAGACACGACTAGCAGGAAAAACATTTAGCTTTTTACTTTACTATAATGGACTTTAGTCTTTAGTTTAATTCAATATAGTCTACATCAGAAGTGGGTTCCTGCTGATTCGGACTGGTGTGCTAGAACCGGTAGTGGGAATTTCCCCCCACAGCGACGGCCAGCTGGACATGCCCCAAAATTGGTCCTCCAGCTTGAAATCCGTCCACCAGAGTGAAATATAATCAAAAATAACTCTCTGTGCATGCACAAAGCCTGCACATACACAGACGGTTTTAACCAGGGAGCAATGGGGGTGCGCATGAGAGCTTAGTATGCGTGCACAAAATGCACACTTCCAGCATGACCCCAAACCGATAGGGAAGGTAAGTAGAACCCACCCCTGGTCTACATAAGTGTCACAATCTAAAGCTAAAAAGGGTCTCCTCCCCCCCCGACAGGACATACATTTTAAAAGATTTGTACACAGTGTTGCTTTTAATACTTTTTAAAATATGTGAGGAAATCATATTAGATTTAAGCTACTTTATGTATTTAATGGATACATCCCTATTACTTTTCAGACTATAGCACACTTAACCTGAGGATGCCCTTGAGGTTAATTTAGAAATTCCAGCTAGTACAAAATGCAGTGACTAATATAGTACCAATGTTGCAGCACTACATTAGCTGCCTGAATATTTCTGGGTATAGTTTACGGTGCTGGTTATGACCTCTGAAACCCTCCATTGCTTTGGTCCAGAATACCTTAATACTTTAAGGACCATCTTCAGAGAGAATCTACTATCCCATTTAATGACACCAGTCATATGAAATTTGCTTCTCCCTGAAATACGTTGGACTGTTGTGTGTAAGGTTATCAAGACCTGCCTTTTAAATATGCCATCTGGATTATAACACTAAACAGAAGTTGCTATTAGCTCTTAAAGGTATTTAGGCTATATCGTATTTGTATGATGATCTTTACTGCTTTATATTTATGTAAACTATCTGAAGTCTTGGGAATGACTTGGGTTATGAGACTTTAGAGAACAATAAATGAATATGTCTCCATAGACAGACTGTTCTTCATTAACACGTTCAAAACCAATAGACATTTTCTAAGCAAATACTCATCAGTTGCCATTACAATTCAAGTAACCAGTCACATTTTTGTACTCTCTTGTCTCATTTTCACCCATATATTCATGTCATCTAACATAAACATTTCCCCCTGAATTACATTTATTCAAAATATTGCATACTTTTCCCCAAAACTCATCTCTAGTGCTTTCATTAGCACCATTCACTGGACTATTACATGCAGCTATCATTAACATATGGATTCCTATTTTCAGACACACCCACAACAACCCTAGATGACACCAATTCATATTTCCTAACATCCATTTTAATTCTTTCATTCATAATTAAACCTATACTTCCACTTTCCTGAAATGTTTTCATCCGCTCTACTCCACAATATCAATCTGCCTTCATTCCGATCACACTCTGTGGGTGGGATAGATTGAATCCCTAGCAAATAGTAATGAAATGTAAAACAATTTTATTAGGTTGGAGAAATGGGAAGAAAATAACAGTATGACAAAGGCAAATTTAATTTCTATTTTATGTAAGAAATAGAAATTAAATGAGCAAGGGTAGAATGGAGATGACTTGATAAAAGATACTTGCAAAAAATAACTTTAAATAGTAGCTGATTGTAAACTGAATGTGATCCAACACGATGTGATTTTGAACAAAGCAAAGGCAATTTTAGGTAGGATGAACAGAACTATATTTTTCAAATCATAGGAAACAACCAAGATTGTATTCTATTCTTGCCAGACTTCATCTCAAGTACTATATCTACGGTAATACTGGGCACCACATTTTAGAAGAATTCCAAGAAATTGGAGTAGGTTCAAAGAAGGGTAATGAAGATGATCAGTAGCCAGAAGCCAAAGTTTACAATGAGAGTTAAAAAGCTGGATATATTTAGCATTGAGAAAATGTTATGGGAGGATAGGATAGCACTCTTCAAATAATTGAAGATATTACAATTTTACATATTCTTTTTGTTTGTTTGTGAATGTCGTTCATTTTTTAAAAAAAACCTCTCAGAATAAGAAAAGAAAGAAAATGATGAAAACCTGTTTCTCATTCCAAACTACAACAAAAGAGATTTAAGTTACAGAAAGGGAGATTCCAGCTGAACGCCAGAAAAGACTCCCCAACATTAACAGCAGTCTAAAAGTGGGATCAATTGTTCAAAGAGGTGGTGGAAGCTAAACAGCTATTGCATGGAATGCTTTAATTAATAGCCTAAACTGCCTCTTTTATCCCTATTTTTAAAAAGTGGTTCTACATTTCACTTTAATCAAATGTAGAGTTTGTCCTGACCTATTCTACAAAACAAAAATACAGGGTTTTGCATTGAAATGGCAGTTCATCCTTGATAAAAAATTGACAATGATAGCTCTTCAGGTTTTTAATATATACTTTTTCAGCTATTCTCAGAAATGCAAGGAGTTGATGTAGGCGATGAAAGCATTTTATCACTGAGCTAGAACCCTTTACAGATTTCATTGAGGAATTAAGCCTTGACCTGAAGTTCTGTTTCTGGGAGATGTGGTGTACAGTATCCTGTTCTCAGACTCTGGTATTCTTCAACATTTTCTAAAGAATTGAGCATCTACAGATGATATGGTATAAGGAAGAACCTAAATTCTTTGGTGAACAAAAGCCAGTCTTACCCACTTTCAACAGTCAAAAACCTAGGAAAGAAGTAAAAATTCAGAGTGGGAGATAATTGGCTAGGGAAAAGCACTGTTGCAAAGTAACTGTGATTTATAGTGGAACACAGGCTGAATGCAAGCCAGCAACGTGAGGCTGTGGCAACTAGGAAAACATTATTTTTCATATCATTAGAATAAACATCATTATCAGAAACCTGGGAGGCAATACTAACACTAAGATCAGCAATGCCGAGTAGAGCTGCTCACTCCTCCATATGGTTTTGCACAGCTCTAATACTGAATTACATAATGATGCAAAATATTAGATATTATTACATAAAGATAAACAAAACTATGAAAAGCACAGGCAAGATGTAAGAAACACTAAGCCCCCAAAAAGAAAGTAAGAAAAAGAAAATACAGTTAAATCTAGCCTATACCTACTCTTCATTTTGTCACTCCCATCCTTGCTTCCATCCACATTGCCTTTTGCTCTTTAAACTTGTCACCTCTATGTATTTCCTTAATTTCCCTCTAGCCAACTTTTCTTGATCTTCCCCTTCTTCCTTCTTGCTTTACATAATTTGTTCTACAATTTAGTCTTCATTGCATTATCACACTAGCACTGATAACGCTACCTAGTTTGGGTGATGAAACATCTGCAAGAAAACAAGCAAGCTCAGAGAGCAGCAAAAACCTTTTAATATTCATTCATTTTCTCTATAGGACCCCACCATATCAATGTTCTTCATTGGTACCACTCACCAACGAAGTGCATTGATATGGTGTACTTCATTTGTACCCAGTTCGTATTCTTTCAGCATCCATTCATTCATGACCTTCTCCCTTGTTTTACTGCATGCACTTCAAAAACAGCCATTCAATTTATTTTTATGCTCCTATTGACATACTCAGCTTCATTTCCATATAAGAAAGTGATTAGAAGCATGGTCTTATTCTTGTTTCTTTTGACAAACATTCATTCCAAAGACTCTGTCTTTGAGAGAGATGGATGGTTCAGAAATGTGAAAAATAAAATAAATTCTCACAACAAATGACTTATATCCTCACTAACTGACCAGTTTACAGAGCAATCATTCACAATCTTTTCTATATCCCACACTCCTAAGAAATGTTTAATATTTGCACCCCTACAAAAGTAATTGTGGCTCATGATTGGTCACTAAGGGACACAACTCACTTTTGTCACATCCCCTGAAATTCCATCTTATCCCCCCTTTGGGAGGGTTGCAGGCACCCCCAGTTGGAATCCCCTGTTCTAGAACATCTTGGTGTCTTAAAATTTATCCAACTATTTTCTCACATTGGGTAAACATTTTATCAAGACACCAATTTATCAACATGCCCCAGTTTTTCACCATGTATACATAACTTGGAGACATTCATCCCATTCCCTGTCAAATGCAATTATCTTGCTGCTTGATACATTAATTTTCAGATCCATTCTCCTCATTCTGTTGTACAAACTGTCTAACATGCTGCAAATTAGACTTGCAGCCAGCAATATGGCATCATCTACATAACAAAAGCATAGGTATTTCCATGTCTCCAGCCAACACACCTCAAATATTCCCTATTGATATAAATACTTTAAATAACCAAGAGTTCAATAATGAATAAAACCTTCTCTTATTTCCTGCACAGTGTTGAACCATTTCTTAAGCATTCCATTTGTTCTTACTCATGATTGATTTCCATCATATATCACCTTTACAGCATTCAGCAACCAACTTTCAACTTATTTGCAGGAAAAATATTCCACAATTCAGACCAATTCACTTGATGTTACACTGCCTTACAAATATGCAGTAATGTTTCTTTCTTCACACGCATACAGGCATTTGCTTCCAGTCTGTACACTCCCTGCCTGGCATAAAGCCACACTGCACTTTCCAAATTTCGCTTATTGTCACCTCTTGTGTCCTTCCAGGCTCATTTTTGCCAAAGATCATACCAGACACAGTAAACAAACTCCCTCTTGATAGTTTGTCATTGCAGCCCAGTTTGACACAGACACTCCTAACCAGTCCCCTCCTGGGCAGTGTTCCCAATCAGTGTGGATTTACAGCCTATCCCTCCTCATTGACCTTGGCATCCCTGGCCTTGGCATCCTCCATCAGCTGGCAAGGGTCCCACTTATCTCCCTTTATCTCACTATAGGAAGTAGAAGATTTCTTCAATGCCCCATGGTTCTCACTCTTCAGAAATCCAACCTTGTTTCCTCTGGGAATTCACTCACTCATTCTGGCTCCAGTACTGCTTCTGGACAATGTCAATCCAGGTTGTAGGGATTCCTGTTCACCCCAGTAACACGCTTGTTTTCTGTTCTTCCATGATGATGCTATCTCCACAAGCCATTCAGCTGATGCCAGAACTCCGATTTTTACCCATCTCCTGACCTAACCAAAGCCAAAATATTCAAAAGCAAATGGCTGAGCTCCAGTCTCCTGATTTGTCTGCTGACTTGTCTGTGACCCCTCAGATGTTAATGGCAGCCACCACATTCTTCTGCTTCCCTCTTGTCACAATTTGTGCAGGGCTCCCTAAAAATACAGCTCACCACCACTATGCAACAGTACAAATTTCTCAGCTGCAACTTTCTATTGGGTCTGGCATCAAGTCCAGCACGTAATGTACACATATATAAACCATGCATTTGAAACAACTACAGGTAAGCCTCAACTTTTTTCCAACCTTTATTGAGACCACAATTTCTGTTGCTAAACAAGATAGTTGTCAAGTGAATTCTGCCCCATTTTAGGACCTTTCCTGCCACAGGAAATGAACCACTGAAATTGTTAAATTAGTCATGGTTATTAAGCGAATCTGGCACCCAAATTAACTCTGCTTTTCAGAAAGTCAAAAAACATGATCAGATGACTCCAGGAACACTGCAACCATCATAAATGGCATACATGCCAGTTTCCAAGTGGTTGAAAATTGATCACATAACCACGGAGATGCTGCAATGATCACAAGTGGGGAAAAAATGGCCATGAGTCATTTTTCCCCCCAGTACGATTGTAATTTCGAAGAGGCATAAATGAATGGTTGCATATCAAGAACTACCTGTAGAGCTTTTTCTAAACAAATGCTTACTAGTCATTGTTCTCATTTGTTGTTTGGTTTTCCAATTTGGAGCCGCTCATTTTTTTAATGTATTTTCTCATCCCATCCCCATCCATCTATTCATATCACTTAGCAGTTTTTGCTGTTGTTGCATGTTCTACTATAATTGAGAATGTTCCACATTTTTTCCAAAAGCTTATCCTCTATTCTTTCGTTATTAACATTCACCGAAGCATAAAGCATAATGCATAACTATCACCAATGTGTGGCTTCCTGTTTTAATATGCACATACAACAATCCTCATTAAGTTTATACCTTCATTTCTCTGCCTGAACTCATTAACTTCCCAAGATCAGACTCCTTTCGTATAACTCTATTACATCTATTCTTTTTCTCTTAATTTCACAGAGAACATATTTATTTTTCTTTCCCTTATTTCATTTGTTCATTCATGGACTTTACTATTTATTTGTTTATATTCCAAGTTACACTCTTCCTCTCTACTCCTATTTTTCCCCAAAATATTTGAAGAACCATTGTAGCTAAATTCTAGAATGCGACTAGCAAAAAAAATCAGATGTTCTTCAGTCACCATCAACAGTGGCTGCCCATTTATATCCCTTCATTCTTTCCTACCATTAAGCTCCTTAAGTTATAATGCAAATACATAAATGTCTACAAGAAGAACCCAGTTTGAAGATGCCAGGCCTTTTAAGTAACTATTGAAATTGGCTTGCCAAATTTAGCCTATTAAAACTTAGGTGGGATTGTGGTTGCTATGTCTTTATGGGGTTGTTTTTAAAAAATATATATGCAAATTAATTGAAAAGTTGTCTTTTGTAAATATCCAATAGAAATATTTATATTATAAAAAGGGTTTAAATAAATTAATTGACAATATACATCATTAAAGAATTAATCAACCTAGAAAAGCTGCAAAAATCAGATGTCATATTGTATATACAACAATATACTGCTTTCTATATGCTGCTCATTGATTTTCACAAATAACATAGAGATACTATTTTGAACAGTATAGGTAGATTTTCATAGAATTATGATTTTTTTTCTTATATACACAGAATTTTTGTATCTCTGATTTTGCATCCATGTAGGAAACATGTCTATAACCTATTATTTCGTTCCTCGTTATATGAGACTATTCCTTGTTTCAGGTTGTAACAAATCCTAACTTCTGAACAAAAGAAAAACAATTTTTTCCTGGCATTTTAAAGTCTAACAAAATCTATAGCATGTAAGTGTGCACATATCACATTCCTAGGGTATTCATTGTACATTTCTTTCTCTTCTGTGGACTTCATCAGTTGGCAAAATCTTGTCATTTTATATTCGGATATATTTCCTGAAGTTGGTATTTCACAATAACCAACTGGCCAGTACTGATAAATGATTTTGACATCTATGTTCCACTTCCTTGGGCTAGTCTATTTAATCTCTAAATAGTTTTCTGATTGGTTAGTTCAGGGACAGGTAACCCTTTCCCCACTTCTCTTTAGTCTTTTAATTAAAATAAACTCAATTCAACACTGGCATGTTGCAAAGCAAAATGCTGCCTTCGAACATGATTGTCTTTTGTTCCCCCTTACAAAATTCCTCCAGAGCCCCATATATGACCCATAGACTTCTTAGAAAATGATGGTGGTGGTTGTGTGCAACCTAGTCCTTTAAACCTCCCAGAAAAGGAAAACAAAAACAAAAACTGCTGGAATGGTAGAGATTAGAGCCAGCACTGCAGAGTTTTTGCCTGGTGAATGGACATTTTGTCCCAGTCAATGGACATTTTACAACCTACAAGGCCAAGTATGTTTATGAGGTTGTATTGTTACAAAGAGAATCTTTCACTTTTCTCACATGCAAGACTGTATTGGTATTAAACTGTTGTATGTTTCTTGAGAAAATAAACTCAAGGAACTTTCCATTTTACTTGTGTTCAAACTCCAGTGAAGGAAAGGGTTTTCGGCAGAGTAGCTTAGAATCCATATAGCTGTAGGATAGGCTGGGGCAAAGTTTCTCAACTTTGGCAACATAAAGATGTATGGACCAACTTCCAAACTTCCCCAGCTGGCATGGGAAGCTTAAAGATAGATAAGAGCTTATTATAATTGTGTTCTGAGGCATCCTAAATAAGGGGGGGCGGGGGACACTGGAGCTGGGCAAGACCAGTGAAGCTGATATTTGTGGAAGAAATGGAGGCCTTTCTTCCAAGGAATAAGTAAAAAAAAAAAAAGGAAAATGAGTTATTCATCCCATCTGTCCTTCATAGTCTTAATTACTGATCTTGTTGGAAGTTCTAGTTAGCACATCTGTGGCAAAACCCAATTAAGCACAGTAGTAGGGTTTATTTTTCAGACAAGATACACGAACCTCTTGGTACAGTAAGTCTCATCAATCTCTTCCACAAACGCTATTTACAAGCTGGACATCTTCCTGCTAAACTTCCTATCATGTAATCTTTTTTGGGGGTGGGGAGTAGAGAGATTGTTTGTTTGTTTGTTTCTTTTTCTTTTTAAGACCCAGAATTCTTTGCATTTTTTTCAGGCTAGTTCTCTTAGCCTGGAATTTTCTGTGCCTGGAAATTGTGCCTGAAATGTTATGTTTTCCATATCTTATTTATATTGCTTTATTAGCCTTTCATTTTTAGGAGAAATAGGTGATACACATAAAATAATCTTCTAGCTTTTGAAGTGAAGCCCATTTTCTTGAAAGAGCTGGATTTACTAGATTAGTAAATGAAAAATCCAAATATCATCTATCTGGGAAGGAAGCAGCTTGTGTGACCTCCCCATGTAAATGAGCTAACACCTCCTGCTGGCTGTCAAAAGAAGTAGCACAACATATCTCCCCCCAAAAAAACAAAAAAAACTAGATTGGCTTAGAGCATATGTGAAAGGTGTTTCAATGAAAATACAATGAACAGCTTAGTGACACAAGAGGAAATTAGCAGTACAAATCACCTGTTGAGGATCAGGCTGCAAACAGATCCCAATTTCCTAAAGTCTTGGGAACAAGGCTAGTACTTTAATTCCTTTCATTCAATGACTTCCCTCTGACCAGGAACTGTTTGACAAACCAGAGCAAACATAAATGTACCCACAGCAGACAGGGACAATAGCATCAGACCAATGCCTAACTAATGATAATGGCATAATCATTGCACATAATGGCAGCATTTGCCTGATGATATCTTCATATAAATGTCATGGCCATTTTGATGTCAGCATGACTTATTATAAATGTAAGGGACAGGAAGCTATTCTTAACAAGTCCTACTCTTCTAGAATTGTGCTGCAAAATAATTTTTGCACTATGAGGAACCAACTCTTTTCTTTTGCCGGGAAAAGAAATCACTAGTTTGCTTTTTTCTTGAACCAATTTGAGGTCTGGTTGTTTCAATTGTGCTTTCATGAAATACATCTTCCTGGGAAATTCTGAACAGCCAGAAACAAGTTTTATCACCCAAGAGGCCCACCCAGGAGGCATCTACTTTTTAAGTTCCTAGTGTTAAGATTAATTCTCAGTGGACATAATAGATAGAATAAAACTATGCACACAAAAAAAATCCCAGCTTTTCGGTCAGGCTGAGGTTAATATGTTGTGCCTGGAGTGTCACTACTTCATAAGCAAGTTCTGGTAATTCCGCATTCTGTATTGAAACAAACAGGCACAAATTAGGTATCCACTTCTATCCCAGAGCTCAGTGTTCAACGTTCACTGATTGTATTGTTTTATTGCATATCTTTTTACAGTTAACATAGCACTGTGGGTACAAGAAATTGGACTGCAAATGAAATAAAGCCACATTGTTTATGATTCAGTATTTTTGTATTATATTTTCAATTTGTGTCATTTCAAATTCCATCCATGTTTATCCCAAAAGGGATGACAGAGCAACCGAGTGTGTATTTCTTGAACTTGGCAACCAAGGAGAAGCTGGATTTCAGAATTTGGCAGATAAAACAGTAGGCTACATCCCTGGCATTTGGACCATAATTTGTCAGATCCCTGCTTTAAAGTCTGACTGACAAGCCAGGAGCTTACCTGAAATTACATGCTTCAGAAATAGCTGTCTGGCAGATAACAAGGAGAAACTTGGAAGCTGTTGCTATAATTTGGTCTTCTTGAAAGAGTGCAATCAACTCAGAATAGGAATGGTAAGGTATAAACAGGCACTAGGATGGGTTGAAGAGTTACCTATGAATCATTGGCTTTTTAGTCCACTTTAGAAGACAACAGGACTCTTTCACAGGACTAGAAAGCTTCAATTAGAGTTTTTTGCGGTTCCTTTCCTGGAACACATCACTGCCACCCATGATTTTGCTTTCCAGGTGCCTTGTAGAAGAATGGAACTGCTTTCCATCCAAATCCTCCAGAAGTACTTCTGTTTCTTGTCTTCGCTTACTCAAGAGAAATTACGTTATTTCTCTCTTTTCAAATGCATACCCAGGTGGAGTGGCTTGAAAGAAGAATTCTACAAAATACTTCACATTTGCTGAGTATGAAGAAAAAGGCAATTAAGAAGGACACTTGGGGAAACATATGGCACAGGGGAAAAGAGCAGGAAGAAATAAAATAATTGGCATAAATGGTTATTGTGTTTAATTTTCTGACAGTTGTGCAATCCTTTTCCAATACACGTGATATATATTAACATATCAGCCAAACTAGTAATTTCTGCAGAGGAAAAAAATATTTTAATCAAATCACTGGTATTAATCATGTGTATGAATAATATGGGAGGGGGAAAGGCAATGCACTCACATAGTATTATCTGTAGCTATGTATGTATGCCAAAAAATACTCCACAATATCTATAAATATGCAAAATAGTGGCTTTTTATTGAAAACTGAAGGCATAGTTCTTAATCCTCCATTTTGTTTAACTGGAGAAGGGGTATTCATAAGCACTTCTGCCTCTATTTTTTACTGCTGGCTCCAGCTTGGTGACTTCTTTGGAAACTGTCACGCATAGTGTTTATCTGGAAATCATCTGTTGCCCAACCTTCCTTTTAATATGCAGGTAGAGATTCATTCACAAACCAAGATATTAAGACCAGTGGAATACATTTCAGGTGTCCTTTAAGGTACAAATTTTAAGGTACCAGGTACCATTAATACCAGTTGTATTTATTTATCAATTAATTTATGGACTCTAGAGGCCAACGGACTCCAAGCAATTCTTGCACATTAAAAAAAGTGAGAATAATAAAAAAAAAAGATCGTTCACAGCCAGAAGGCAAACTCTGTATATATAAAAAAACACAATCTTTCCATTGGGGATTCAATCCCCACCCTGCTCCAAGATCTAAGAAAACAACATCATCAAGTGGGGGCAAAATATATGTAAAAGGCATTATGAAAGATGCGGTGGTCTAGAGTGTATGTTTTATTTTTATTAATTTATAATATTTGCACACTGTCCCAATCCAAACAGACTTTGGACAAGGTATACCATAGTCAAAACAAGAGCAACATATTTAACAAGAGGATCAAATAATTTAAAAAAATATCAGTAACACATCAACACAACATAGGCACTCTTCAGTTAAGCTAACTTCGAGACAAAATGCTCACTGACAACGCACTGTTTTCTAGTTTTTGAAATTCAAGTAGAGTAGAGGCCATCTGTATCTCCAGAGGGAACATGGTGCTTAAAATGAGGACTGCCACTGAGAAGGGCTGTCCCCGTGTCATGACCCCAGGAATCTCACAAAGAATGTACAGCTACAGCCAGCGCTCTTAATAACTGGACCAGATGGGCAGATTTGATTTGGGAAGGCAATCTCTCATTCCCTCTAATTCCCCCCCTCGTTCTCTCACTTGTGCACGTAAGCCAGTTACCGCAATGATAAGTGGTTTGACTAAGCTTTAATACTGAAATGAAGTAACATTGATAGATGGCAATATCCAGCGATATGCTACATTCCAATTTGTACAAGTTCTATTCTGTGTAGATATCATTTTTTTTCTATTTGTGTGCTTGCGTGTGTTTAATTTCTCTGCAAGACATAAGAATTGGCTTAGAGCATAAATTTTGAACTGAATGTATAAGTTGGCCATTGGCCATGCTAGCTGGGAATGATGGGAGCTTTAGTCCAATAACAGCTCTAGACCCAGGTTAAAGCAATGGAGTAAATATTGTATTCACATTATACATTTGCATGATGTATTTATTTTCTAACTTAAAATCATAAGGATATTAATTGAACTTTGAAATGGCTGGTTTAAGCAACTGCACAAAGGGGAAAAGTGAAAATGGGGAAAAGTGAGAATATTATCACATTCCAGCCTAGGAGGGACTGCATTGCACTGGTGTGCTAGAATGCTGTAAGTTAATGATGTTTTCAGCTACTCCTATTCAATTTGCCAGGCTACTATACTTCTAGCCTATTAGATCCATTACGTACAGCTTTAATCTCAGAATTGAGTGGCACAGTAAAAGGAAGAGCCTTGTTTGCTTTTTCAGACTGTCCGTTTGAAAATGAACCTATACATTATTATTTCTAACCGCTGCCAGTATTAGTTGTACATGTAATATTTATTACAGCTAAGCAGTTGCTTAAAATCCAAAAGATGAGCACACAAAGAGATACACAGGAATTAGAGCATTTAGAAGACAGAGTCTGGCTCCAAAAAACTACTGGTACGTCAGTACTTGACTGCTTCAAAACTTGTCAATTTTTGTATTAACATTTTGATGTGAATATGTTGTCCTGCTACTCTTTGTTTGCTTCTTGTTTGATGCTCTGCAATAGGAAAAGGGGGATGGTCATGGAGAACAGACAGGAAGTTGGCCATGCCAGGAAGGTCGCTGCAAAAGGAAGAGGGAATGGCCACAGAGAGTGGATAGGAAGTTGGACATGCTGGGAAGGTCATTGACAGGAAAGGGGACAGACAGGAAATCCTTCCTGGCTCAAACAAAGGGTCACATGGTAAGTCACATGATTTGTTTGGCATTCATCATTTTTAGTACTTGTTGTACTTCCCGGATCCAATTAACTATGAGTACCAAGATATCACTATATTTATTATTTTTTTCTATTTATTATATTGCTGTTTTTTGTTTCCACCACATGCTACTCACAGTCACTAGGAGTTGAGTGTTCTGTAAATTGTATGCATATGTGAATGAATGAATGAATGAATGAATGAATGAATGAATGGATGGATGGATGGATGGATGAATGGATGGATGGATGGATGGATGGATCTATTATTGGACTACTTTGCATCCCTCATTTGGGAAGTCAGCTGTTACCCTACACATTGCCAAGTTCTGATCATCTCTACCATTTCATTTTTAATGCTGATTTCTAAATTACCCCCACCTCTTTCTCAGGGGTGGGTTGTGACTATTTTTGCTGCCGGTTTGCTCAGGGTCTCACTGCATGTGCGTGCGTGCAGCAATAAAAACTAGCTTCTGCACATGCGCAGAAACAAAATCCAAGATGGCGGTGCCCATGGAGACACTGATGGAACCAGCTCCGTGACGTCACCATGGAGTTACTACCGGTTCTATAGAACCGGATAGAACTGATAGGAACCAACTTCTGCTCTTTCTGTACTGTTTTCTCCTGTCTCTTTTCCTCCACTGATATTTTCTCACATTCATTTTCCTTATTCTTTGATTGCAAAAACAAAGAGGCATATTTAATTTCAGCGAATAAGTATCCCACCCCATAAAAAGATCAACCCATCAAAAGGAAGCTAAGGTAAAGAAAGCAGCTTAGAAAGACAAAACAAAAGGCACATAAAGGACACAGATCAGGAAGTAAATCCCCAAAAATGCCCACCTGCTTAAATAGCAGAATCAGATGGTAAGAACAATAAAAAACAACAGCAAGAAAGATACTTTGTCCCATTAAAATAAATACAAAATCTGCAAATCCAACTATAAATGTGCAGCAAGGAAAATCACCAAGTTTGAATACAATTGCTGAAGAATATTTTTATTTATAGAATGCTTGTATTTATACAGCAAATATCCTGGGGCCATCAAATAGTATGTCAATTCCTCTCCAGGGTCAAAGTAAGAATCTAAACAGAAAAGGCCCCCAGATATCAGTTGTACACCCCACCTCCCCTGCACTGCTGAAGATTTTGCAGCTCTGTTTTCTGTTGTTTTAGGCTAGACCTGGATCCATCAAGAGAATTCCCTTTCCATTGCTTGCATTAAGAGGAAGTCGTAAGAACAGCAAATTTATAGAGAGTCTAGCAATTCCTACTCTTTTCTTATATTCACCTAGCTTACCACTTGTCAGTTTTCCCCAAAATATTGAGAATAGCTTTCCATTCTTAACAAGGCTTGGGGGGAAGGAATGCCTCAAAATCAAATGGCATCTACTGCAATAATGTATTCAACCCTTTGGATGTATTAAACTACTACTGTAGTAAAAGAAGAAGAAAAAAGAACAAGCTAATTTTTACCATCTAGTATCCAGTATGGCCAGTTACCTGATGGTTGACGATATCCAATGTAACAGATCATTCCATCTGGAGGATAGTAAGTTGGCAGAGTCTAAATCATAAGTTTCCCATTCCACAGCCACCTTCCTTATTCACTTTTTTCTTCCTTTTGTTCCACTCTCCAATTCGAATTTTCCAGTATTGGTAATATTGTTGCAGGAAGTCTTCTTGAACTCTAATTGCAGCAGTGGAGGCTCCATAGATTATAGGACTATTTCTTCTGCAGTAATCTTGCATGGATCATAAAACACTTAAAACCTGATGGGGAAAATTCATCTTTAAAAAAATGACCTTGCAACTAAGGAACCAAGCCAACATACATTTTTAAAGTTTGGATAGTTTCAGGTATGCTGGTGTGACTTTAGAGTTTAGCTTCCAATCATGACATCATAATGACAGTTTTCATAATATAAAACTTGAAGAAAGCTAGAATTCATTCATTCAAATAACAATCCTCAACATAAGGGCAACACTTAAATATATATAACAAATAAAAGCATTAATAATGTCTGTGGCATGGATGCATTTGTGTTTATGTCAAGGGGTTGTTGAAGCATAGCTATATTTATGGTGTGTAGACTATTAATCTGCCACGATGACACTAATGTAAAAAATTTCAGTCTGACTGCTATACATGCTACTATTTAATGGCATGTTTCATTTTAAGCAATCCAACTGGGATATTCAAAACATAATATATATGTCTAGGATTATAAAGAGTAATGGTCAACATATATGTATCTTAGATGGACCAATATATACTGTAATTGGTATTTTTAAAATTACTTTACAGGAAATAGATATTATACTTCCAAGAAGACCCTAGATATTTGAATAAATCAACATTTCCCTTAAACATCTATGATGAAAAAATATTTTTCCATTACAAATTTTCCCTGTATGATATATAGAATAGAATAACAGAGTCAGAAGGAACTTGGAGGTCTTCTAGTCCAACCCCCTGCCTAGGCAGGAAACCCTACATCACTTCAGACAAGTGGTTATCCAACATTTTCTTTAAAACTTCCATTGTTGGGGCATTCACAACTCTGGAGTCAAGTTGTTCCACTGATCAATTGT
>JANHFT010004459.1:29639-40981 GCA_032467955.1 Pseudoxenodon macrops | reverse complement strand
ATGAAAGATTATGTTTAAATATGATTACTGCTGCGAGACTATTGTATGCACAAAAATGGAAAGACTCTGAAATACCCACATTGGAAGATTGGTTGATGAAGATGACAGAACCAGCAGAGATGACAATGTTTGATCAGAGAAAGATCAGTAGATACATTTATTAGTAACTAGAAACCCTTTATAGACTTTTTGATGATGAAAAAAGAAAAAAATGAAATTGTGATTTATGAGCTTGAAGATTAGAAAAGGTAGCTTATGGAAAGTAGGAAATTATAATGTAACCTTAGGAAGGGTAAAATATAAATCTATTTAAAACTGCTGACCAAAAATTTAGAAGCTGACTCTTTCTAATCTTTTCTTTCTTTCTCATCTTTGCTTATTTACTATGCTGCCTTATTTTCTTTGTTACTTTTCTAATATTTCAGTTGCTTTTATCTTAACATTTTATTTAATAAAATTGTATTATAAACAATAATTTTACATTTATAAAGTAAAGTAAATTTATAAAGTATTACTATGTTTTTCAGGGTTAAAAAATAAATTTCTTAGTAGTTTCAGATGTTTTTAATTTGTTGTACCGGTATTACTTTTTAAACCAAAAAATAATAATAGCAAATCTTTTTTTTTTAACCTGAAGCAGCTCTTTTATTCAAAAATAGCTCTTTTGTACTTATAATAGATATATTGGATAGCATAGAGAGTTTTTTGCTAGAAGTAATTGTATTAATTAATTGTATTAATTAATTAATTGCTAAAAATGAAAAAGTGTAATATATCAGAATATATTTTTTAGGTTAATTTTACCCAAATATGATATTAATTCAAGTTGCTTTTTTCTGTCACGTTTTAGGGTTAATAAAATTATTGGAATTAAGTATGGCCTGATAACTTCTTATCTAAACGTACATGATGAAATGAAAGAATAATAAACTTAATTCCTATGCACACCATCTCAATCTTTTAATTATCCATATGCCAGATACATGTTGTAGCTTTTATCAGTGCTTATTTTAATATTTTCTGCCCAAAAAAGGATATTTTGAATTTATCAATGAAAGATATTTATTATTTATTTACAAAAACATATATTACATTGCTACCCCATTCGCATGGAGTGATTCTGGGTGGTTTATAAAATAAAAAAAAATCCATAGTACAAAAGCCTATAAAACCCCTTATCCCATGTGGCAGCAACAAACAAGATCAAACCAACCACATGATCAGCTCTGTGTCAATCTGAGGCCATTCTCTCTTAGCCCAATCATTCTACAGGCTTATTGTTGCGGGGAAAATAGGAAGAAGTTATATTGAATATGTTTTCTGCCTTGAAGTATTTGTAAAAATAATTACAAATAAATTACAAATAGGATACAAATAAATAACTTTCCTTATTAACTTCATGTACAGTATAGAAGCCTTATTTTCTAGTTTCCTAAATTTGCTCCAAATTAAACCAGATTTGCAGAAAATAAGATTGTTTCTTCAAACAGAAATATATCTTATTGTAAACATTGGAATTTATGTCCGGACATAAAATGAATTTAATAAGCATCATTATTTCAAATCAACTGTTGATTTTGCTTGTATATAGGAACAATACATGCTAAAAATCAAACTTTAATCTGTTTCTCTGTGGTGCCCCCATTGTATAGAATCATATTTCTGAATGGCCTTTGAGAATTAACATTCATTCATAGTTCATTTACTGTGTTGATACTAGTATATTGCAAATTATTTGTTAGTCATTCGTTTCAGTTATTGTACTGCTATTGGATTATCATTCTTTTCTTTTCATTGCATTGTACTTTATTGGATTAATGGTTCATTATAAGCAATCATGAGTTGCAAGATGTGCCAGTTTATAAGCAAATCCAAACCCCACAATTCCAATGAAAAACAAATGTTATTTACAGTACTTATTTTATAGTTGAAAGAATTTAAAAGCAGTTGTGACCTACATGAATTGGGGCCTTGCCAAACTAAGCATTCATTTTGGAAGTTTCCTAGTTACAGGTAATAATTAGTTGGGTTAAATCACTTCATCTTATTCAAGTTATATTGTAATAATGTAAGTTAATAATATATACCTAATATACTGTATCTTAAAGATTTTTCTTGGGAATCTAAACAGCTTTTTTTCTGCACTATTAGCCCTTTAAAAATGGAATAGAAGAAAGTCATCTTTACTCTTTGTTTATTTATTCTTGAATGCTGAGAAACAATTATAGATAGTCCTCAACTTACAACAATGTGTTTAGTGACTGTTCAAACTGACAACAGCAGTGAAAAAAGCGACTTATGACAGTTTTTTTGCACTTAGGAGCATTGCAACATCCCTATGGTCACATAACCAATATTCAGATGCTTATGGCGGTTGCAGTGTCCTGGGGTCATGTCATCAATTTTTGAGAACTTCTGACATGCAAAGTCAATGGGGAAGCCAGATTCACTTAACAACCCTGTTAACTAACTTAATTGCAATGATGCACTTAACAACTGTGGCAAGAAAGGTTGTAAAACGAGGCAAAATTCACATAATAAATGTCTTGCTTAGCAACAGAAATTTTGGGCTCAATTGTGGTTGTAAGTCGAGGACTACCTGTATATGTATATTCATTAACATTTCTTTTATGTGTACATTTCCTTAACATCATTGCTTTAAAGAGTATCGTGAAACAAAACGCCATTGAAAAAGAAAAGAAATGACAGGAAAACCATCCAGATACAAAGATTCAATTAATTTTGATCTCAATATAGGAACTTGTTAATAAGAAAGTGGTAATGGGTATGTCAAATAGTAAAAAAAAAAAAATGTTCAAAGCAAACTACTAGCAAATGATGTTTTATACTTACCTTACTTATACTTTTCTTACATACAAAAAAGATACATTATAGTTTTGAAAATATTCAAGTTAAAAAAAAATCTTTTGAAACAGATAATTAATTAGTTTTGTTTATAAATATGTCTGTTTTATTTAGCTGAATGTGGAGCAAGTGTATCTGGGAATGAAGGAACATTACTATCACCAAATTATCCATCTAACTATGACAACAACCATGAATGCATCTATAAAATTGAAACTGAACCTGGGAAAGGCATCCACTTAAGAGCCAGAAACTTTAAGCTGTATGATGGTGATACTGTTAAGGTAAATGTTAAACCATGCAATCATGTACACAGCAATAATACAACCCATCCAATCCTATTTCAGCATATTTTCTGAGTTTAAGTACTTGAAATCAAGTTTCTTTGGATTCTTTTTTTGTAATGTCAGATTTGAGATTTGGGGACAGTCTTGAATTGGTGATTTGTGGAATTCCACTTGAATATCCTTTGGCTTAAGGAAAGGAAATGCTAGGACATTTGTTACTGTAAATCCATGTTAACTTTAACTTGCTTTATATGTGACTTTGTCTTGTTCAGTGTGTCCATGTTTGGATTGTACAGTACATATGACAAACTTTCTCCAAAGTTTGAACCTTTGATGCTCTTCAGATATGTTATCCCAATTCATCTGGAGAGTACCAAGTTAAAAAAACTATAATGTAAAGAGTAATTTAAAATAACTGTACAACCTAGCTTCTCCGTCCTTGTCCTACTAACATTTGATATTTGCTTTGTTTTATTTATTTATTTACAATATTTATAGCTTGCCTCAGAGTGCAAAAACTGGGCAGGCATCTTAAAGTCATTCTTAACAATGCAATATATACACTGTTCAAATTCCAGTATAAAGAAAGCAACCATTAAATAGTTAAATGTATAGCCACCTTTCCTCAAGGCATTTCTTTCTCTCGTTTTGTTATGAAAGCAAGACTCCTGAGAGACTTAGTAGCCCCAAGCCAACTGGGTAATAACTTATTCCGTCCTGACTTCCTTGCTAAATTTGAGAAACAGAAACTTACCTACTTTCCATAATCTGTCATACAATATTTTTCTCCTTTTGTCTAGATTAAAAACTCATGCTGTCGACTGGGACAGTATAAATTTAGGGTCAAGACAGGAAACCTAAATTTAGAAAAGCCTGAAGAGAAATAGGTTTTCAGGAATGGCTGCAGGTCTGCATCTCTGTGAGAAAGAAAGTTATAGATCTGTTGTCATGTGTTCATTTTTGTACAAGGTCTTTTTTCTCATTTTCACTCTTATTTGATCCTCCTTTAATTATTCAAATATTCACTTCAATTATTTTCTCTCTAATACATTTACCCCACCTGCAAGCTATTAACTATAATCATTAATAATTATATTTTTGTAACTGTAAATAATGTTTCTCTCTGTTTTTTATCCTTATAAGCAACACCTTCCCCTTACCTATTTTGGCGCTATTGAGAAATGCACATCTGTGTGTTTTAATATATTAGGCAGAGTTAACTGGAGAGACTGAAAAATAGTAGAACTGGAGAAACTCAATGAAAAGATTCCTGGGAAAATTAAAGAAACATTGCTAAAGTGAAAATAACATGTACAGGTAGTCCTTGGGTTATGAGCATTGGTCCAGTAACCATTCAAATTAATGACAGCATCGAATAAGAAAGATTTACAGTCAGTCTGCAAAAATGCAGCCATCACTGTGTACTGCAGTTATGTGATCACAAGCCGAGCATCTGGGTACCAAGCTTACGATTTTACAATGTTATAGTAAGTCAAAGTTACATTATCATCATTGCAACCTTCCCCGCCACTTTTCCACAAGCAAAGTCAATGGGAAAGCCAGCAGGGAAGACCACAAGTCACTTCCATCACTTTTTCTCCAATGGAGCCCTGTTACCCTATGCTCTGTAGTGACCCTCACTGGCCTCCCTGCACAAATTACTGCCTGCTCTTGAACCTTTACAGCATACCTCTTGCCCAGAGGTGGGTTCCTACCGATTCGGACAGGTTCTATAGAGTAGGTAGTAAGCCGCTGGTGATGTCACGGAACCGGTTCTGGTCCGTGGATACTGCCATTTTTTTTAAAAAAAATTGGTGTGTGTGTGAATTTTTTCTGGTTTTTTTTTCTTCTGCGCATGCGCAGAAGCCAAGTTTCTGGCACTGCACATGCGTCGCCATCTTGTTTTTGGCCTTTTTTGGGGGGGGGATTGTTTTGTACTGCACATGCATGTGGGTGTGAAGCATACATGCGCCCACAAGGTTCAGCCATGCGATACGGGAGGCAGCGAACCGGTGGCGACGTAAGTTAGAACCTACCCCTGCTCTCGCCTGCCTATAGCTCTCACCTGTCAGCCTGCTTTCCTAGAACTCCAGTTACAGTTCTCTCTTAACCACTCATGATCTCTGGGTAACAACAGCAACTAGGACTGCCCAAATTTCTGTCATTAAGGGATGCAGCCATGTCATTCACAGTTTAAGACGTGACTTAGCAACATACTGTATATTCTGGTCCTAATTGCCATTGAAACTTGAAGGGTATCTAGCTTGAAAAGCTTTGCACGGATATTTTTCAAGACTAGCTTTCTTTCCCTCATTTCTATAAGCTCCAATCCCATTAAAGTGGAAAGAAAAAGAAAAAAAGGAAAAGGAAAGAAACAGTAAAGTCACTTTAATAACTGGGATTATAGAAAGGCATAATTCAAAACTTCTTGCACTGATTTCCATGGTGGATTTTATCTCCTCCTAATGGTCTAGCTTATTTGCAGATTTCTTGAGCTTATACATTTTATTCTGTTTTCCTGATTCATTTATATCCTGACCTTGTAATACTACTCCTATAGGTTTATTTAATTCATCTAATTCCTATGGTTTTTAAAAAAAAATAGCTCTCTAATATTCTTTCTTTGTTTTTGTATAACCTATATTTTTATATAACATTCTAACAGAGCTTCAATTCCATCTGAGATCTATTTTGTTTTGGTCCACTATCAATTACCTCTCCTTTGCTGTCTTTGTTGCTGAGTTAGTCTCTTTGACTCAGCTAGACTTGGCCTTTTTATTATAGTCATAGACCAATATAAGACCTTTATGGTATTGAAACTGTTCCCAACTAAGCTTTAAATATTGGCAGTATCTGACACTGAATGATATTTAAATAATGCTGTTGTTTTTAATATGGGCTAGTATACTAGTCCAGGGGTCCCCAACCTCTGAGCTGTGGCTCACTACTGGGCCTTGAACCTTTCGGAATCAGGCTGATGACATGACAGGTGATGGTGCATGAATACATCTCCACTTGTGTGAGCAGTGGATGACCGCATGTGTGTGCTCCATTTGTGGGCCCATTCCCCCTTCTGATGGTCCACAAAACCGAAAAAGTTGGGGAACTCTGTACTAGTCTGTACTAGTATACCTTCTGTTTCACAGCACCTACCATCTGCAATAACATTCTCGTTGAAATCTGTATATCCACACCCAGCCATCATTTTAAAGAAACTCTGAAAACCTAGCTCCTCAGAAACAAGACCAGGAAATCATATCAACCCACTTCTGAATCTGAGTGGTCATTATTAGTCTTAGAATGTTTCATCATGCCCAACTGACACGACCATTTGTGCAATGTTTTACATTGTTATTTTGTTGTCCTAATCTTTTGTAGATGTCTAGAGTCTCTTTTTTTTTGAGGTGGGAATGAGCAGAGAAATAAATTTAACAATTAGATTTATACCTCCTGTACTAATTCTAGACTGGAACTTCAATATGCATTCATGACTGGGGAGGAGAAGGCCATCTCCAAGGTTGTGTAAGCCAGTTGCATCAGCCAGGGTTGCATCAGTCAGTTGTAGTTCTAACATGTGAGTCTGAGTAATTCCAAATCTTGTCATCACACAACAGGACTACTGCACTGAGCTCTAAATGGGGCTGCCAGTGGAAACCACCTGGAAGCTACAACTGGTACAAAATGTGGCAGCCTGGGTGCAGTACGTGTTAACCACCAAGAGCATATTACACTGTGCTGGCTGCAAATAGATTTCTAAATGCAAATTGAAGTATCTGTTGTGATTCCATACATTCTCTCCTCGTTTGCAACCATTTGCCAATATGATGGTATTTAATGGTAATAAATCTATTTTTCCAGCACTATACACATTTACAAATTCAATGCATCTGCAGCAATGCAGTCACTGACAATAATGCTGGTGTAGATAATTATTTGAATGAGATGGCAGCAACCAGTAATCTTTGAGCACCCCACTCTCCCTCTCTCCCTCCCTAAAAGTCTATGGAGATTCTCAGTATCCAGGTCATGGTTGTCCCAAAGGTGGTTTTTAGGAGGCTCTGAAAAACCACCTTTGAGCTCTGACTGTATGGCGGGGAATGGAAGGATTCATACTCCATGCAGACAACTGAAGAAGCTTCTTGGATGAGAAGTGAAATGTTTTCAAAGAAGAAGAAGAAGAAAGAAAGAAAGAAAACAAGAAAGTCCAGTTGTCTCCTGAAAAAGTATATTTGGGGCAACCATAACCTGGATGACTGAGCATCTCCATAGACTTTTAGCTATACACTTTGGGATGAATATCCTTCTAATGGTGTGGGAGTATGAATGGATTTCCAGAAAAATTGTAGACTACAGGAACCATTTGACTTCCATTTGAGATGCAGACAACACATACTTATCCCCAACGGCCTACACCTGCCTTCAACAGTGAAGGGATATAGGGTAGAAACATCCTGCAGCCAAGAAGGCTCCACACCCATTTGCACTATTCAAGTGATCATGAGGATACAGATAAACCTCCAAATGGCCTCAACAGCTCACTAAAAGAATGCAAATGACCAACTGTCTGTAAGGAGTATAAATCCTTCCATTCCCCACCATACAGTCAGAGCTGAAAAAGCTTCTTGGATGAGAAGTGAAATGTCTTCAAAGGAGAAAGAAAAGACAAGACAGTTGCCTCTTGAAAAAGCACCTTTGGGTCTTTCTCTCTTTCATTCACCTAGTGACCATTTCACTTGGAATTGGCTATTGGAATGGAACTCGGCCACTAAATGAGGGGCAGGTGTGATTCTACAGGTACTATAGTACCTTTATGGCTTTGCACTAAAGTACCTATAGAATCACTGAATTATCTGTTTAGAACTGATTTGTCCAGTACATTCACTGCAGGAAAAGCTCTTGAGATTTTCACATATTTGTGATGGGGAGAGGGGATGCAGAAGCAAGGCAAAGCAAGAAGGCAGTGTTTTGTACAGTGGTAGAAATTTTTGTTTGGAATGATGAGGAAATGGCACAGAAATTATGTATGAATATAAATATGAAAAATGAAACAGACCGCACAACAAAACAATAAACAGATATCCAAAAGTATACCTGACTCATTGGAACCTACATCAGATAAATGTCTTGTATATAAGAAAATTCTTTAAACATAAAGTGAATAAATTATAAGGAGAAATTTTCATGTTATACTTCATTCCTAATATTATTTTAATAGTGATTTTTTTTATTCAGCCGCATAAAAGTATTTTAACATTCCTATTTATGGACTAATTTTGTGAAGAATGACTTCAAAAATAGTCCATTCATGTATGTATTATTTTCTCTCTCTTTTTCTGTTTGTGTGGCAGTAATCGGATTTAGAACCTAGATTCTTTCCTCCAAAGGAAGGCATACATTTAACTTAAAATTAGACTGATAATAAACATGTCAAAATTGTACAAATGTATCCAAAGTGTCTTTCCAACCTGCTGATAACATAGACTAACTTTGATTGTCAGATGAAGATCAAAATGGAACTATAGATAGATTTATTTATTGTATCCAATACTTTTCCATTTTATGTTCTTGCAACTGAAATTAAGAAGCGTTTAAATTTTTTTAATCAGGGCAAAGAGAAATTGGGTCATTTCAGATAATGATCTTGGAAATGTGCACATGATTGAAACATTCAGGTCAGAATGGTTCTTAATTTGGGAGTTTAGTTCCCTCCCCCAATAACTGTTCAGAAGTTCAAGTCTTCATTCCTCCTGTGTGACTTTAGCCATTATAAAAGCATAGCATGAATTAAGAATATTAAAAATAAATTCAAGTTTCTCAATCCAATACTAAAAATAAACTTGGTGCTTTTTTGCCAGGGTTGCTGCTTCAATTCTTTTTAATTCATTTAGCGGTGATCAGACTGGTTTATTCCCCCACCATCTCCCCCACCAATGTGTTTAGAAAAAAAATATTCACAAAAATGCCATGAAGCACTTTCAAACTTTTGAAACAAAAACTCTAAAGTAGATTCTGAAGACAGAAGGAGATGGAATTGATAAATGACAAGGAACTGAGCCATAAATACAAACTTGTTTTTATTAAAAAATGGCTGGATGGGAAGTAATGTGTTATCATGTAAATGAGCTGCATAGCCAGTATATGGCAAGCAATGAAAAGGATTGTTCTCTTTTTCTATGTTTTGTTTGGAAATTTTGATGGTTTTTAGTTAATTGTACATGAACATCTGTTAGACTGCAGAAGCTTTAAAATACTTTTTTTTAATGTGCTAAACTTTATTGTATTATACTTTATAGGTATATGATGGAAAAGACAGTTCATCACGTTTGTTGGGAACTTTTACAAAAATGGAATTGCTAGAACTCATTCTCAATAGCACATCTAACCATTTATGGATAGAATTTAACAGTAACGCATCAGATACAGACCAAGGTTTTCACCTCACATATACAAGTAAGTGAGAGGGGAAGGGGGAAAAACAGAGTTACAAAAAAGCAACTGAGCTATGAGCAATGTTTAACACAAAATCCTAAGGACTATTATTAATACCTACTATGCTTATGAGATTGCTCCTTAATTCCTTTCAATACTGGAAAAAGAGAATCTTAAAGATAATACTTAAAAATAATTTCCAATATCAGTACATTATTTTGTGAACATAACAGTCAATGTAAATAGAAAAGAGAGAACCAGTTTGGTGCAGTGGTTAAGTTGATGACCTAGAAACCAGGAAATGATAAATTCTAGTCTTGCCTTAGGCCTCAAAGCCAGTTGGTCATTTTGAGCCAGTCACTCTCTTTCAGCCTAAATCATCTCACAAAGTTCTTGTGAGGAGAATAAGAGGAGGAGGAAGTATTAGTTATGTTCACCCCCTTGAGTTGCATATATAAAAAAAGTGGGATATAAATATTAAAAAAAGATAATTTATCAACCTTTGTTAAATACAATAATTACCTGTAGATTTATAATGTATGTGTAGGTTTTATACAATTGAATATTTAATATTATACTGTTTTGTTAAAATAAATATTTGTATTTTGGTAACGCTACTGTTACTGGGGTTCATTGGTCTATAGCTTCAACAATCAAAATAGAAGAAAGGCTCAATATTAAAATTGATGGTAGATTTCCTTCTACCATCAGGCGAAAAGTGATGAGAATATTTGTTCAAAGTACACACTTGTCAGTTTTATTTTTTTTAAAGGTACTTGTCATTTCCATTTCCATAATACATTTTTATTCTACCTTCTTCCAAACAGTTCAACATAGTGCAGGTGAGGTAGCTGGAAAAATATAAAATGGATTAGTTCTCTTGGAAAGCTTTGAGTCTAAATGGAATGTCTCTTCTTTTTCCTCCTCAGCTTTTCAATCTAACAATTAATAAGGTATCATGTGACACAATAAGAATACATGCACATATAGACATATAGACACACACACACACACAGACTGATCACCATAATTATGAATGACTGCAACATTCTAAATTCTAAATTGTCTGTTATTAGTTGCTCTTTGAGGGAATGTGTGTAGATTATCCCTCAACTCTATATTCTGAATCTATGTCTCTCTAGATACATGCAATGTGTTCTTTTTATTTAAAGAAAAATAGCACCAGCAGACAGCTCAGATGTGTAATCAAGACTGAAGGATATTGGCAATAACTCTTTTCACTATGCTGTTCTCACCATAAAAGGTGCTCTCTTAGAAGCAGTTATTTATTCTAATAAGGTTGATGTTTTTTCTTCTGTTATGTGAGATATTATTTGGATGTCAGGGTTCTGACTGATGAACCCAACCCAGGAAGAACTTGAGAAGCCAATCCAATCTCTTAATGCAAAGCTTTATTGAGTACATCATTTTGGCACAACACGAAAGCAAAACCAGCTCTACTTAATTCCCGCTGTTTCGTACAGTTAAAGAATAGTTTCTCCCCTCCTTCCCATTAGTACAGGTCACATTGTCCAATTAGGTATCTGAATATTGTTTTAGAAAGTCTTCCAAGCCTTTGTTGACCATCTGGTTAGATGACCTTGGTTCCCAGAGAATGATTTCTTGTTGTTGCCTGGAACTGGCATTCCAAACCTGATCTTCCCTCCCCCCTTAATTCTGTGGCAAGTTGAGAAGCGAAAATGGCTGCAACCCCAGCAAAATCACACTTTGAACTTGACATTGGAGCATATTGGTTTTTTT
>JANHFT010004459.1:16909-29539 GCA_032467955.1 Pseudoxenodon macrops | reverse complement strand
CTAACAGTATGTTTCCAATGCCGATCTACTTTTTGGGTTTGTTTTTGAGTTTGTTTTTTTCTTTCTCTTAAAGTCCTAAAACTCAGAAATCTTGGTTTTGTTAGTTATAGAGCTAACTTAAGTGTGAAAACTAAAGTTTGCTGATGATATTTTTACTACATATTTATTCTTCTATTTTATTCATTAAGTCTTTCATAGAAATAATTTCTAAAAGAAATTATTAAAAGAATTTCTAAAAGAAACTAAAAGAAAAAGATTACATTATAAATCGCAGAATACATTAATGTAACAAATTAAATTTTGTTCCTATATTGCTGCATGGTGGGGGCTAAGAAGTCCTTCTTATAAATTAGTTAGGATTCAGAATTTCTCAGGGTCATTTCTCCTTTTTCAAAAGTTTCTAAGTAAGGTCTGGTTCTACAATTGGCATTATTGTCCTATTGTCTTTTTTCTGCTTATACAAATGTACTTTGTGTTGAGTGGTTACACAGGATAACAAAGATATTGCTTCCTGAACATTTTTGAGTATCTTACAAATTTTTGCTGATCACTGCTAATTACAAAAATAACCAGTAATTTAACCTATCGTATACTGTTTATAGAAATCTTCTGTTTTTACACAATAATAATGTAAGTCCTTCAATAACTGGTGGCTATGCTGCACACATGAAATAAACATACAAAAACATGGAACTGTTGTTGAAAAACATACAGTATACTAAGTACTACTGGAATATTTGTGGAGATCTAAAAATAGTGGCTCTGCCCCTTGGATTGGAGTACTGTTGTTAATTATTTGAATGGGACAACCATGCACTCAATTCGTATTACATTAAAAATAAATGGTCAGTCTGAAAGAATTTGGTTCCAGGACAGAAAAATGTGGTACATGAACTGCTTGTTGACCAGACTAAGTTATTTTTCTCCACTTCACATAAAACGTGGGCTGATGAAACATTTTGTGAAAGTGATGAACAAAGAAGGTGAAATATCTGACACAGATATTTTCAAAAATAACTGATGGCAAGATTAAGGAAGGCATTTTTGTTGGTCCACAGATCAGATATATCATCAGTGACAAGCAGTTCGAAGATTTGTTAGTGGGACCAGAGAAGATCACAGAAAATCATTCAAGAATGTCACTGAACATTTTCTTGGCAACTACAGAGCACCAAACTACATTCCACTGGTTGACAGCATACAAAACCACGAAGTACAAAATGTCACTGAAAATTCATTTTCTTCATTCACACTTGGACTTCCTTCCTGAAAATTTAGGTGTAGTCACTGATGAATATGGTGAAAGTTTTTATCAGAACATTGCCACAATGGAAAAATGGAATCAGAACAACTGGAATTCATTAATGCTGGCTGACTATTGTTGGACATTGCAGTGAGATGCATTGGACACTGAGTACAAACAAAAGTCAGCAGGAAAACACTTTTAGCCCTATTGAATGTATGCAGCATGTTAGAAACATTATGCAATTAAATACCTAACAGTCTTTAAAAGTTTATTTCATGTTTTTCAAGATTCCCACATGATACAGTTATTCTGAAATTATATTTGCATTCAAATTGAAGGGGTCTATCATAAACATCAAAAGATTTTCAGGATGCAAGATTTTTGAAAAAAATATTTTTTATCCAGCATCTATAGTATGCTGCAGGTTTGCTGCTTGAAAAAGTGCAGCATCATATGGCTGAATGTTATTAATCATATCTTTGAGCTGTGACAACTAGCGGGATTCTGTTCTGATTCCGCAAATTCTCTGCTAATAGCTCCTCCCTGGCAATCGATTTGGGTCTATCGACTTGTCTGTTAATCTTGTTGTGTAGCTACCGGTAGTTCATGTTCTTGTTTAAGTGCATCAGTTGAGCATCTTTGTTAATATGCAGTTTTAATGTAGTCTGGATATATATTTGTTGGTATGTTTGGGATAGAGATGAAGCATGTGGGTTGCGCTTGGCAATCTGCAGATTTCCTGTAAAAATAGTGGTATAAAAGATATATAAGCCAGTAGAATACTCTCAGAATATAATGGAAATAAAGTAAGCTCTGATTGTCAAACAAATACTGCACCTTCTATAAAAATGTGGCTTATTGAAAAAAATATAGATTTTCATGACATAATGATTATTTTCCTTCTTGAAATAATCACATATCATATATTTTTTTCTATATTTCTCCCCCAAGTAGAATTGGTGGTAAAGAAAGGGAGTGTTCCTGTCATTTTAATGTTATAGCAAAGCTACAGGTTTGGAGGATTTATGATCTGGTCTTTCCTAGAAGTCTCAGTGTAATTTGTTTTGTTTTGTTTTGTTCGGAATAACATTGACATTTGAGTTTTCATACAAAAGGGAAGGGAAGGGAAGGGAAGGGAAGGAAAGGAAAAGAAAGGCATTCTTTCAAATACCCTGGACCTAACTATTTAAAGGTAATAACAAGCAATCTATAACTTGCCCTATCAGATTAGCTGCAATCAAGGGTTCCCCAATCCCAGGTAACTCTAGCTACCACTGCTTTTGAATTGCGCCAGCTGATCTGATAGCAAACCTCCTTCTTGCTGCTTTTCTGCCACTCCTGCTTTCTACAGCATCCTCCCCAAGCTGACTTGCTATCCCAAATCTCTTTTGCTTTGGTGCTCTTACTCTTATTGTTGCTGGTGTATGTGTGTGTGTGTGTGTTTTGTACCAGCTGCCTTGCCAGCCAAAGACTTCTTGTCTTGCTGCCAGCTGACCTGTTGGCCGAACAACAGTTTCCCCAGACCTTGTTCCATACTACCACTGAACTCCTGCTAACAGCCTGAGTCTCTGTAACACTTTGGCCAACCTGCTAACTAATCTATGCTGCTGGCCCTGCCAACTCAACTCTGTTTTAAAGTCTATACCCGTGATGGCGAACCTATGGCACGCATGCCACAGGTGGCATGCGGAGCCATATCTGAGGGCACATGAGGCATTGCCCTATGTCAGCTGCAGGGCAACTGATTGTCGGCCTTCCGGAGGAAGCCTTCCTTGAAGCCTGGGAAGGGTGAAAAAAATGGCACAATGGGCCAACTGGAAATTCGGAGGCTTCAGTGAGGCCTGCGTGCATGCGCGGGGGGGATTGCATAATGGGTGTGGACACGCATGCATGTGTGCCCTTTTGACACCCAAGCCTAAAAAGGTTAGCCATCACTGGTCTATACCCTCCTTCTGTTTGGGTTTTTGGAGGCTTGGGCTGTGCAAACTGTAACTCTTACCAATGCATAGTGTTTTCTACATTCTTCTTCTAATAATAGAGCAGCCCACTCCTAACTTCTCTTAAAAATCAGCTGTACCCTATCGGAGATTTCTTATCTTCAACTGCTTCAAGTCAAACTAGTTAACTTTTTTCTTCTTTGCAGATAAGGTATGTCAGCTGAATGTTTAAGCTTTTAGTTCATTTTTATATATAAATATTAACATCCACAGAGTAGAGAGATTTTAGAGAAACCTATGGAAGTAAAACCAATGTAATGATCTATTAAGCCCAATGCTTTCAATGAGTTTTTAATTTAAGCTATACATGGTGCTGTTGCCTGATATACTACTGCATTCTAGAGCATGGTAGTGTTGTCTTGAATTTGGAGTGTGCACTAAAAATTAATTTTCCCTCCCTTACTGAGAAAGCTTAACTAGCTCACAATATATGTCATGTTTCTCTATATTTGAGAGTAATAAGCAAATGAGGGCTTTTCCCTCTCTTTTTAACAGTTACATTAGGTTTATTTACAATTTTTATTTTCCCCCATAGTATGGAAGTGCTAAATCATTTTGGAGAACTGGTTCTTAACTTTCGATAACTAAGAAGTAAACTAAGTACAGCTAAGTATTAATGACATTTCAAAATACAAAAAATACCACAAGGAAAACTTGTAAAAAATGGTGTTACCATATTTATGGAGTTTGTCTCATTGTACCTTAAATTATCTTTGAAAATAGAGAAAGATATAAAAATTGTGCGTATTCTATAACATTTATTGTTATTAATGTACATAGACACAGAGAGAGAGAGAAAGACAGACCCACTCAGGATTTTTGAGTATGAGTTAAAACACAAACGTATTGGAACAAAAAATAAAATGTGTATTTCTTCCGTATTATTTCCAAATTTGAAGTAAAGTCAAGGTTATATCTGCAGCTGCAGGGTTCTTCGTGTTTGTGCGTATATGTCTTAATAATTTCATGAGTATTTTTCCCCAATTAAAACTTTTCTTGCCATGATACCAGTAGCCACTGTGGAGAGTAAATGATATATCCTCAGGCATCCCTGCAGTTGGGCCCATCTTTAAACTTCTAAAACCAATTGGAAAGTTTTTTTCACTGCAGATTTAGGTGACATTATTCTCTGTTGTCTGGCTGGTTACCTTTAATTTTAAAATGGTGTTGAAAATCAAATAAGAATAACCTTATACACTTGGTTGCACTAAATATGAAATGAGGCACAGAGAATTTGGGAAATTAATTAGTAACAATAGTATACAGTGTATAGAAATCTTAAACTGCAAGTGAATTAACTGTTTGACCATAAACTAGATAAGTAGAAAATAATACCATAGAATGTGATTTAAAATTCCATTGTTTTATGTTACTACATGATTCAATACATGCCTGTTATTCAAGATCTTCAGATTGGAAACTTTGTTTCCTATTTTTTGTTCTATATTTTCTCTATTGATTCTTTTAAATATTTGTCATCACTAATATTTTAAATCTATTATTTCAAATGCTGCTTGAAATTAAATACCCCACTATATTATATTTTTAGTTATATTCCCTCTGTTTAAGAATTACTAGGGTGGCTAGAGCTAAACAGAGTGCTTCTGAAATGTTTTGTTATACTTTACAATTGAGACAGGATAGTATCACTTATTTTTGAAAAACACTATAATACCGTATATAGGCTTTGCTTCAATATTGAAGGGATGGGTACTGGTTAGAATATCTAGAAAATCCAACATCTTCTAGAGAAATGCATTGAGAGCCACACTGGAACAATCATTTAACAACAGAAAAATACTAGGAAGAGTGCGATTTTGTTAGTTCTTCTTAGTAATTAGCGTATGACATCCTCTTATCACTAGATTCAATTTTTGAGAATTGGACACCTAACAATTGTCTTCTTGCAAAAAGTAGTTTTTTTATTTATAATTTTCATTGTGTCACATACAAACAACTAAATATAGAGTTTAGTATAGATTGATGGTAACTCTGCAATCTTTAAGAGAAGCCTTCACATTTCACCACTGTCAAAAATCATTCCAAGTAAAAGCATGAGATAGGCTTTCCATAAGTATAGCATTTAGCTTATGATACTTTTTGACCTGGAATTACACTTCTGCTTGATTTTCAGTATTGCCTAAGGACTTCTGTATTTTGTTATGAGTAGAGTATGTTTCTCCTCTCCCCTCCTCTCCTCCTCTTACTTTTTTGCATGATCATATATCCTTGATTGCACATCTATGTAAATGTATACATGTATAAGCCTAACTGATACAGAAATAAAAGTATCTTAGACCAATCAATCAGAATAGAGATGGAAGGGACCTTGAAGGTCTTCTAATCCAACCTCTGCTCTAGCAGGAGACCCTACACCATTTCAGACAAATGGCTATCCACTCTTAAAAAATCTAGTGATGAAGCATCCACAACCTCTGAAGGCCAGCTGTTCCACTGATTAATTGTTCTCAGTGTTAGGAAGTTTCTTCTTAATTCCAGGTTGCTTCTGTCCTTGATTAGTTTCCATCCATTGTTTCTTGTCTTGCCTTTCTGGTGCTTTGGAAAATAAATTGACCCCTTCTTTGTAGCAGCCCCTCATATATTGGAATATTGCTATCATGTCACCATAAGCCTTCTTTTCTAGACTATCCATACCCAATTTCTGCAACCATTCTTCATATGTTTTAGTCTTCAGGCCTTTTTAGTTGCTCTTCCCTGTACTTTTTCTAAAGTCTCAACCTCTTTTTTGTAATCTGTGACCAAAATTGGATGCAGTATTATAGATGTGGTCTTACTAAGGATTTATAAAGCAGTACTAATACTTCACGATTTTGATTCTATGCCTCTGTTTATACAACCAAGGATTGTAAACTTTTTTGGCTACTGCTGCACATTGCCAGTTCATGTTTAAGTGATTTTCTACTAGCACTCCAAGGTCCCTCTCACAGTAACTGTTTTTGAGGCAGGTTTCGCCTAATTTGTACTTGTACCTATGGTATTTCCTGCCTAGGAAAAGATACCATTATTTTTACAATACAATATATAGTATTATACAAGATACTGTACACTATGAAAATAAAGTAGAAAGGGTACAGATTTTATCTTACTATTTTTATAGAACAGAAGGACTCATTAGACCACTGTTCCTAACTGTGTACCAACAAGAGTTACCTTGAGGTAAAATGGGCATCCATTAAACTTTAAAAATAAATTTTAAAGTGGGAGGTTTATTAAATAAGAATGAAAAGGATGTTAGGAACATGTTAAAATAATAATTGGAAATATACTACATTTCATGATTATTATCATAACCAGATAAAGGGCAGAAAAAAAGTATTACAGCTTTATGAGAAATGAGTTTAAAGTTAGTTTTTCATATAAAAGGAGAAACAGCTTCAGTTTCCATGGCTACTTTCATTCCTGCAGAAATATGTTGTGTATTAATGACCACTGCCTCATATATAAAAAACAGGATTGTAAAAAAGAAATCTCAGATTCCTGAAGAGGACAGAATATAATTTAAAATATATATATATAATTTCAAGATTAGGGATTTTAAAAAATACTGCTTATTTGATAAAGGAACAATAAAATTTCAAATACCGGTATATAATACTAATGTAAAATCAAATGGGCAAAGTAAAAGATTAACAAAACAAACCATCTCTATACATAGCAGTATACATAACAGCATAACATTTGAGTACTAAAAAGATAAGATAAACATTTGAATCTTATAGAAGAAATTTCCCGTAGAAATTATCTGTCTTCCTGGAAATTTACAGAATGTAAGGAGACCTAGTATTTTGCAGAATTTACATTATAATAATATATGATAAATGGAGTAGAATGTGTCACCATGTGGGAAGGTGCACTCAGTTAAAAGAATGTTGGAATATCTGCCTTGCAACAATGTGGATGGTAAGAAATTATATATGCCTTTGAAAAATGCTGCTCCAGACATGGAAAGGTAGAATTTGAAAGTATTTTGCTGGTTGTCAAGTGCCCTTGTTTATCCAACTTTTGTCATGTTGGACATTAAGTTATCTTCTTTCAGGAAAGTGAATGCCTGGATTTTAGACACCCATTTTTTAAGCCTTAACTGGGCATTTGCTGTTCTGTGGAATTCAATGTGGATTGATCTCAATAATTTTGTTTGCACTGATTCAGAATTAGGATTAGATGAGTTGATAACAGGAAACTTGCGAAGTGATGGATGGATTGAACCAACATGGATCGGTCTATCTAGAGGCTAATTTAAACAATTGGACAATTTTCTTCTTGAGAGATTATATGACCAGGCAATATCCTTTTAAGAGCTGCTTGCTCATTTTTGTATTCGGTCCACATTCATTCAGCACCATTTTTTTCCTGACCTTTTCGTCCCGTTTCACTGCATGCCTTTTTAAGTACGTTCTTTCCATCGCATCCGACTTCCTTTTATGTTTCTCTTCACTACCCAGTTCTCATTTGTATATAATAAATTAGTCGAAACAATTCTTTTATATAGCTATTTTCATTTCTTGTAGCACAACTGGCCACTATGTACTCATTATGTTTTTTACCAATATTTACATATTTCAAAAATTATCTATCTACTTTCTCATCATTTTCCTATTTAACTTGTAATTAACAACTTTGTTCCCTATGCTATCCATCTGGTAAACTCGCAAGATTCGTTTTTTTCACCATGTACATGTATACATCCAAATTAGACTGTTGTTTCTCTGTGTCATATAATACATATGGGTATATACATAATTTTGTATTTATTTATTTATTTATTCATTCATTTATTTATTTTGTCATGCTTATGTATTGTATATTGGAGGTGGCAACTCTTTGAGAGCTGTATGCAATGAACTTTCATTTTAATGTATGTCGATTAGTGTACATTTAAAGTGACAAAGTTATTCTAAGTTCTAATTATTCAGTCAAACATATCTGTCAAACACACTACTTTCATCTTTGATTTTATTTTATTTTAAGATCCGTACTCCTTGTTGCATCATGCAATATATCTGATGTTTGTTTTATGTCATTTGGGGTTTCAGTCAACATCATTACATCATCTGAATAGAAAACTACACATAGATTCTCATTGCCAATCAACACACCTTAAGCATTAATACATATTAATCAATAAATGTATTACACAGCCAAGGGCACATCACAAAGCCTTGTCTTATTCCTTGTTCATTGTTGAATCATCCATCAAGCATTCAATTTCTTTCCTCACAGATTTTTGCTTCCAGCATATACTGTTTTTGTTGCATACAGCAACCAACCTGCAATTCTGTATTTTCATAAAATGTTCTATATTCAAAACTTTTTTTACTTGATCATGTATATTTTCAAAGCAAACATGAAATAAGTGTTAATCTGTCACATTCAAAGATTTCTCAGTGACTTGTTAAAGACCCCAAACCTCACACATTTTGCACTATCATCTTTTATGCACATATTTTACACACAGTAATAGTTTTCCACCCACTAGTTGTTTTTCCCTTTGTATAGGGAAAAATACTATTATTACAATGGTGTAGCATAATTGCTGTCTTCACACACATGTTAAGCAAATCAAACAGCCATTCCATAAACAAACTACATCCACATTTTAATGCTACCTATCTCTACAACTGTACCATTTTTTGTCATTCTCAAAGCATTTTACTTATATTCCCTATTTTTAACACTTAGAGAAGTATGTTGTCTTGTAGAATGAGGAATATGTTTTAAAGTATAAAAGCATTAAACATAAAAGTTCTTAGAAGAATCTTAGCAGACTAGAAATCCTGAAATATACAGAACTGTGACTTATTTTTATTTTTATTTCAGATAAAGAAGCATATATTAGTAGCATTAGATGTCAGATAATTTTTCCCCATATTAGGCATATAATTTTGCAGACAACATATGAATAAATTCTTGTAGTGACAATAACATAGAATGGTATATGATTCAACTATTGCACATAGCATATTGTATACATAACACACACACATACACACACACATATGAATGTACATGTCTGTATCTGTGTGTATATATGTATGTATATATATATATATATTTATAGAGAGACGGCAGCTCCGATCATACTTTGCTTGCACGGGCACGAAGCTGAAGGCACCAGCCTGAAGATGATGAGTGAGACCTTGTTGAAACGTCGCCAAGATACTCTCAATCTTACACGGGAAAAGACCCAAATACGCCAAGACTTGCATACCTATACACGTGAAAACCTACGAAAACATACATACATACATACATACATATATACATACATGCATATATATACCGGTATACACACACACACACACACACACACACACACGTGTATGTAAATATGTATGTATATGTATGGTTTAATTAAAAATGTTTTTTTTTAGATCATTTCCTTTTCCCCCTGTCATAAATTGGCTTGGTTAGAATGAAACAGTTTGATAACACCTTTGTACTCATAAACATTTTAGAAAGAGAATCTGAATTTATTCGATTAAGAACTGTACTGAAAGTGGGGGCTCTGGAAGTTAATAGGGAAAGAGTCAATCAGGTGCCATATCTGGACTTTGCAAAGAGTTCAAGGGGTAATTGAGCTCCTCCTCCTCCTCCTCCTCCTCCTCCTCCCATGGCACAATTTGTTCTTACCACAGACATTTCTATCAGATAGTTTCCTAACCAGAGTAGCAGAAGATACTAATATTAGTGACTAGGACATAAATAGAAAACAACTAAGGTTACAAATCAGCATTTAGGTTTTTTTTTAAAAATCCTAGGATAAGATGTGAATATAAAGAGAAGTGATATCATATTCATAGCATTGTGAGCTATCTTTAAAGTATGCATATTCACTTCAATTTCAGCAACAGCTGCAGCAAACTGCAGATAATACCTAAATGATGCCATGCAATACAAATGATGATGCTTTTTGTACTTGTGATGCAACATCTTTCAAAATTACATATCTTGCCACATTTGTATGATGTGCTCAAGCACATGTTATCATTTGTCTCATGTCTGCCACCTCACGGCCTGGGCCCCCCAGGATGCCCTATCTGATTTGCTACTCCTACATTTTATTTGAAGTTTGAAAGTGGGAACACAGAATGCAAGAAATTTGGCCAATCATGATTGTAATAATGTTATTTAAGGTGGTCAGCATTTTGGAATTTAAAATACACTCCTCTATACATATATCTCTGAACAAGGTTACTGTCTTGTTAAGAGCCATCTCTTTTCTGAAAAGTAAATCCATCATTTTTATTATTATTCCTTTTCTATGGCAGAGCAAAACTGCAAAGGCATGCAAGTCTATGACTGCAGTTTTAGCCCTGTGAGCACTTGATTTATATTAAATCTTTTAAACATAGGTGTGCTAAGTGATCATATTTTTCTCTTAACGAATTTGACATGCTGTTAAATATAACACTTTGGGCCTGCAGTATATCACTGCCTACATATTGGAATATGTTCAGCATTTATCACAAAAAAATCATGTGTGATCATGCTAGGAGCACACCTATCTGATTTCCTTCTAATTTATTTTATGATTGATATCTTGCTGAAATTCACTGGCATGTTTAGACTGCATTAATTTAAATCACAGATCACATATTCAGAAATACTCATTTAGCTTTAGAAGTTGTATTTGGCTACAATCCAAATAAGAATATAAAATGATCCTTAGGTGCTGCAGTTTTTTTTTTTTACTTTTAAAAGTTAACTCTGCTGTGCTACAATGAAATTTCTTCAAATCTTTTTTCTTTTCTACCACCACTTGGTTTTAGAAATTTATGATGTGGTGTCGAAAAGTTAATGTCAGAGGTGGGTTCCTACCGGTTCTATAGAAACGGTAGTACTCCGTGATGATGTCATGGAGCCGGTTCTGTTAGTGCCTTCATGAGCGCCACCATCTTGGATTTTGCTTCTGTGCATGCACAGAAGCTAGTTTTTGCTTTTGTGCATGTGCAGAAGCTAGTTTTTGCTTTTGTGCATGCGCTGAAGCTAGTTTTTGACTGCCATGTGTGTGCTCAAGGTGCGACCCTGAGCGAACCAGCAGTAAGAAGATACAGAACCCACCTCTGGTTAATATTATTATTAAATGAAAATTTAGAATTGCCTGAATATATGAAAATTCATGTTGGGTAAATTTATCCTTAAATGGAAACTCGGCAAAATCATTTGTTAAATATTTAACCTTGCAACAAATCCTAATAGATGAAGTGTATAATAGCTGAAATATATAATGCAAGGAAAAGGCAACTGTTACATAATCAAAAAATACCCCAAGTATCGATGATGCTTCACCATTATTGCAGAATCTGTGATTTAAAAAAATATTTAAATCATTTTAAATTTAAATTTTAAAATGTATGGGTTTTGGCAAAAGCCTTCATTGGACAAAATGAATAAAATATAGCAAAAACATACATATCATGACTGTGGGTTCTTCAAAAATATCGTAATAAGAGAGAAACACTTCTAACCTTTCACAAAACAGCACTTCCTATCCTATTCATTGAAACATTATCTTTTATTAAGCTTTCTGCACAAGATTGGGGGGGAAATTCCACCATTTTAAGAAAGTTTTTTTTTTAATATGAAGGCTTTAATTCTGATTCTAGCAAATTAATTGCTATTTTTGGCACGGTCCCTGGCCTATCCCCAGGGTGATTTAAAAAAAATGGATTTAAAAAAAAATTGAAATCGGATTTTTTTTTAAATCAAATTTATTTTCATAAAATGCTTTTGGAGTAAAAATCTATCTAAAGATACTTTTCTATTTAAGATACATTAATAATTTAGTTTATTCAGCATGAAATGGAGCTTAGTTATGTAGCATGAGATTATATATTCTGCAATATTGGGACTCTTGGTGCAGGGCCGTAGCCAGACCTCTAAATTTGGGGGGGCACAACAAAATTTTTGGGGGGCCAACTCATAGGTGTCCAGCGCTTCCCGTATAGGTGACTGCACGGTGAGAAAAGGGTAAAGTGCTGGGGCAGCCCGGGAAATGAACAGGCGGGCTCCCCCCCCCGCCCCCCCTCTTACAACGCAGGAGGGAGTCCGGCTCTCTCCCTCCAAAATGCAAGTCGGCGAGTTGGCGGGCATGCATCCCGCCTTCTGGCTTCCTTCCCCCCCCCTTGGCGTGGAAGCCTCGTGCTTTCGGCCCCGCTGCCAGCCGCTCAGGGATGCCCCTCCCGTGCCCCCTAAAGACACCCCCCCTCAGAATCTTGGGGCGCAAGCCCCCCGAAAGCATCTCCACAGCCGCTCCCCCCACCCCACCCACCCAGCGCTTTCTCGCGTGCCAAAGGAAAACCGGGTGAGGTTGGGAGGGAGCCCAGGCAGGGCTACTCCCAAGGCGCCCCCCCTCGAGCATCCTCC
>JANHFT010004459.1:3604-16809 GCA_032467955.1 Pseudoxenodon macrops | reverse complement strand
GCTTAGTTATGTAGCATGAGATTATATATTCTGCAATATTGGGACTCTTGGTGACTCAACAGCTGGTCAGAGGAGGAGCTGCTGTGGGACAGAGATGACAGTTGTGCTCTTTATAAACTATGATTTAAATCGAGTTGATTTAAATCAAGCCTTTTTACTAGTGATTTAAATCATGACTTGATTTAAATCAAATCCACCCTGCCTATCCCTTTCCTCATTTCTTTATAAAAGAAAAAAGATGGCAGGAGGGTAAAATCAGTACTAATTTCTTAATAGCAGAATACTCCTTCTAAAATAAGATCTGTGTCCAGATTTGCCATGTGATACCTGAATATTCTATCAGCCTTAAGGCTCCCAGAAAGACCATAAAATTGTAGAATTGCCTGCAGAAGTTGTATGAGAAAAAGAAAATACAAATAGCTTTTTTTCCATTCTCCCACCTACAACCCATTGTACGTTGATAGTTCATTTGGAACTTTGAAGATATTTGAACTACGGCTTAAGAGTTTCAGGGTGAAGGAGGGGAATAAATTGAAATCAGAGAAAACAATTTTGTGCCAGGGGAATTACTGCTGATATTTATAATCCGTGCCCTCCCCCTGAGTTTGGGTATTTATCCCCTTTGATTGCAGCACTATGCAAAACAGCCCAGTTCTTTGAGAAAGACCCCCATGGATCCCTTCCTCATTATCCAAAGATGTTGCTTTTTTATAACACATATACTGTACACACACAAATCCAGGCACAGACACAAATGCAGGCATCTGAAGAGAGACTTCTCTTATTTCTACAAATGAGTTACTTCAAAGAACATTGGTCATCCTACACAGTTAATAGGACATGAGATCTTTAATATCTGTACTTTGTATCCATATTTTTATACACTTGTAGATTAGCAGAAAGTACCACTGAACAAAAATAACTTTGAAAGTGCCACCCAACCATAGAATAACGAAAGGAAAAGGTTTCTTTAGATAGAACTGGATGTCACATCATCAATTTTGTCTCCTTACATGCTAAGAGGATAACAAACTTCGTTTTTATTCTTATCAGATTTTTTTAAAATTTATTAGTTTTGTATCCTGCCTTTGTTATTTTTAGAAATAATTCAAGATGGCAAACATACCCAATACTCTTTCCTTTTCTTATTTTCCCCATAACAATCCTGCTGAGGGAGAGTGACTGGCCCAAAGTCATCCAGTTGGCTTTCATGCTTAAGGCAAGACTACAACTTTTGGTTTCCTGGTTTCTAGCTTCGTATTGTAACCACTGGACCAAACTATCACCAATGCGCTCATGCATGCATGTATATGTATATGTATATGAGTGTATGTATATATATATGCACACATACAAACAAACACACAATATAGACTGTCAAATTTGATGTGCTTGTACTACCTTTAAAATTAATATTCCTACATGCATGTGCTACACATCTTGGTGAAAAATGATAGTAGGTTGTAATGTTTACATATGTTTTATTTATTGTTACACATCCCTATATCACTCTGTAGTCTGCCTGGCTATCCATGATCCCTTATCTAAAAAAATCTCCATGAGATGAGTTCCCTCATTATGTCTTTTCTTAGAATTTAATTGAAGTGTGGGAAGCCAGGAAAACTACAGACACTGGATTGTAGAATGATACACCTATTCTTCATTTTGTTTCATCTAAGGTAGGTATTAGAATCTTATAACCAAACATGAGTTTTCATGTTTTCTCTTCTTATAATAGTTTGAAAACAAATTTAAGCCATCAAGTTGAGGAGAAACACAAACTCTGCATCAATATTTTCATTTTAAGATTTTTGGTATTTAGTTGTGCCACTATTAAAAAGAAAACTGCAACCATTAAAAATTGCACCATAACAGAAGCTAGAATATAGTTCCATTTCTAAAAATGTTGATGTTTGTTACTTGGTTCCTTTTTTTTATAAAGTAGCTTCATAATTACCTAAATGTATTAGAAAACCTGCTGAGTTATTTGTAGCAAACAAAACTGAGCAAATGTATAAACTCAATATGTAAAGAGAAATTCTATTGTTTTTTTCCCCTGCACAGGCTTTGATTTAGTAAAATGTGAAGATCCTGGAACACCAAACTATGGCTACAGAATCCGTGATGAAGGGCATTATACAGAAACAGTGGTTTTATACAGTTGTAATCCAGGCTACATGATGCATGGTAGTAATATTATTACCTGTTTAAGTGGCGATCGAAGAGTTTGGGACAAGCCCTTACCTACTTGTATAGGTAGGTAATAACAGAAATTCACAATATAAATTGGGCTCTTATTTATAGATCAGTATTGCAGTTTTCATAATATTTGAAATAGCATCTAATTTGTCTCAATTTCTTCAATTTGTTTTGGTGTTCATACTGAAATTAGAGATGTGTCAACTATTTCATTAAAATTATGTTGGTTTTATTGAATAGCCTTTGTCATTTCTTGAAATTCACTCATACTTTATCTTAATAGCTTGAATTTCATGGTAAGAAAATGTGTCTTAACTAATATGTTACTTAGCTTGAACTTTATTTTAGTAAAATGAAGCAAAATGTAAAGATGTATATATTCAACTGACAATTTTTTATCCGAAGTTTTTTTTCAAATTTCACACATCAAAACTACTTATGTTTCTATAAGCAAGAAACCCTATGTATTGAGAAAAAAATTCAAGAACACAAGCTACTTCTCCACCCAACACTTTCAGCTACACAAAACATTTCTTTTCTTGGTTCTAATGCATGGCTATAATAATACTTACAGAATGGGAAATTATCAGAGAAGTGTAACAAAATCCATCATTTTTTATCATTCCTTTCATTTGACATTGACTTTTACAAGTCCCTAAGCTTAGTTTAGAAGTTTATTGTCAATTCCCCCAAAAGGTAAGGATCTCGTTTGCAAGATAGGAAGAGAGAGTCATTAGAGAAAGTTTTCTGTAATCCTGAACTCTACAAGATCCTAATTTGTCCTGATCTAAATTCATTAATTGGAATTATTTTAGTATTCCTCTTCTCTTTTAATTTTTTGAAAGTCAGAGTATTTTGGCACAAAAAGAGTGCCTGAAGACCCACAACAAGTTAGCCAAACAAGTTGTTTGATATAAAGGGTGTGTATAAGCACATCAGTGTGCCTACCGTCCCTGTCCTATTGTTCCCTTTTATCCGAATGCATCTCATGTATTCATAATCTTGTTTATACTTGTATCTGTTTTCTAATATACGCTTGATGAAAATAAATGATAATAATAATATTGGTTTAGCATATTGCATAAATCCAGTCAGTAATATTTAGAAACTATTATATGTGACTTGAATGAAATCATTTTTTTAAAATAAACATAGGTAATTAACACATTGCTTACTACAATACATGACTACCAATCTGTGTGCAGTTGGTAGAAAACCTGGTGAGTGCATAAAGACTAATTTGAGCCTCTGTTGCTTTGCTAACTTTAAAAGGAAGTTTTCAAATTTGTGAATGTTGATCTGACCTCTCTATATTGGGATTGAGATTGGGAGATATGTGCAGAAATGGAGGCATCAAAATTTAAGTATATGCATATCGGAAGAAATAACTCGAATTGTGATCTAAAGATTCAATACCTCTCCAAACACTTAGAGATTGAGAAAGAAACAGAAAGTAGAGGAGGGCGTATATAATTTAATAGGCATGACTGAACCTTGGTTGGAAAAATTTATGAGTGAAATGAAGAGTTCAAATGTAATAGTTATTCAAAAGAATAAGTCAGATAAAGGAGAACTGCATTATATTTTTTGGGGGGACAACTGGAAATCTCTATTGATATCCATGAATTTGAGCATAAGAGTTTGGTTAAAAAAAAACAAAAAACTCTGGTTAAGAGTTCCACTCTGAGGGATGGGTAGTTGAGTGTGAAAAATAAATAAATACATAAAATTAAAAAAAGGAAAACAGCAACAATATTATCCTGGGTGTCTACTATAGAATATCAAGTCCCTGTGAACCAGAATTTTAAGGGAGAAGAGTAAAAATGGGAAATTGGGTCCCCAAAATTCCTTGGTGGTTTTGCTGTGTCATTTTCTAGAAAGTTGAGAAAAAGGCAAGGGAATCAGAACTCCTGTAACTATTTCTAAACAATAAAGAAAAGCTGGCTGAAGAGATAAAAGCAATGGAAACTTCAGGAAGAAGTAACTATGTCTTAATGGGATTCAAAATCACTACAGAAAGAGAAATTGGAGTACAATTTACATGTGCCCTAGATTTTAAGGGAACTATTTTCAGTAAGCCTAGGCCAGATTTTATGGCCATAATCATGAAGACAAAGCACAGGAGATTTGGGAGCTTCTCAGAGATAAGATACTGAAAGAACAATCACATACCAAATAGGAGGTGGTTTAGAAAATATCTGTAAATGCAAAGTGAGTTTTTGATTGAGCTAAGAGTTAAAAGTCACCTATAGAGAAGGCAGAAGTTGGATATAATCATTAGAAAGTTTTATCAGTAAGTACATAATATCTGCAAGAAAAACGGTAAAAAAGTTGATGCAGAAAAGAAACTAAGGTTTATAAGAGAACCTAAAATAAGAAAGATGAAAACCTTATGGGAAACATTTGAAAGCAGTGAAAATGTTTAGCCCAGAGAAGAGAAGACCTTGGAGATATGATAACCATCTTTAAGTATCAGAAAACTGTGGCACAGAATATTGAGTAGAATTGTTTAGAGTTACTCCTGAAGACTGGGGGGTGGGGATGGGTTCAAAATACAGATAAACTTTTGTTTTTTGGTCGAACGTCTGTAAATCTTTCCTAATGGAACAGACTGTTTTGTGAGGTAGTAGATTCCTTCTCTATTTAAAGACAGACTGAATTGTGAAGTATTGGATTGCTGTATGGACGAGGGAGTTATATTTGTAAGTTCCCTTCCAATCTATCTATTCTATTGTTCTGCAAATGGTGCAGTTTATGTTGGATCTGAATTTTTCCCACATGTGTAAATATTACAGTGTTTCCCCAAAAAGAAGACCTCCCTGGATAATAAGCCCAATCGGGCTTTTGAGCACATGCACTAAAATAAGCCCCCAAATAAGTCCCCCCTCAAAATGTTTAAATGAATGCGCAGCCATTCCCTGCCATTTCCTCTGGTTAGGGTTAGAGAGAGACAGAGCTGGAAATCAGGTAAGATGGCAAGAGGAGCCCAGTCTTGCTCCATGCGCTCCAAAGTAATAAGATCTTCCCGAAAATAAGGCCAATTGCTTATTTTGGGGTTCAAAAAAATATAAGACAGGGTCTTATTTTCGGGGAAACACGGATATGTCATAGAAAAGATGGTCTGATTACTTACTAGGTTTAATTCCAATGTACAGTATTTTTGTTTTACGTTACTTATTAGCACAGCATAAAAATAGTGTTCTTGAGAACTGAAGGGGTTCTTCTGGATTGTCCAGATTCCCTTTGGTCATATGAAGTTTCTTTCTTTCTTTCTTTCTTTCTTTCTTTCTTTCTTTCTTTCTTTCTTTTTCTTCCTTCCTTTCTTCCTTCCTTCCTTCCTTTCGCAAAGAATCATAAATTTATTCTTTAACAATACCATTTTATCTATATGTATATTATATGTATTACCCTGTTTCCCTGAAAATAAGACCTCCCCAGATAATAAGCCCAATCAGGCTTTTGAGCGCATGTGCTAAAATAAGCTGTCCCCAAAAAATAAGCCCTTCCCAAAACACAGCAGCAGACATGGGATGACCATGCGCGCCACCTTCTGCACCTCAAAAAAAAAAGACCTTCCCAAAAATAAGGCCAATCATTTATTTTGGGGGTCAAAAGAAACACGGTAGCAGAAAAACAAATCATGTTCTCATTACAGTAAGAACAAGTAGTACAAGAAGAAAAAATAGTGAAATTAATTAATTTTATATATATGTTTTCGTAGGTTTTCATGGGTATAGGTATGCAAGGATTGGCATATAAGATCTTACACGGGAAAAGACCCGAATACGCCAAGACTTGCAGTTGGCCTGGAGTTGAGAGATGAGGCAGAGAACTGGAGAAAAAAATACATGTATGGTCAGTGTATATAGTCAGATTATATTAGAAAGGTAAATTTTAAACCCTCTTTAAAACTAATAAGGAAAGGGCCAATATCAGCTCTAACCACAATTCAGAATCAATTTAATGCCTGATAGATTCATGGCAGGATCTACAGAAGGAGCCACATTTTAGATATAAGGCTGAGGTATAAATATTTGAGCCTAAGCCATGGAGACTTTATAAATCAAATTGAGTACTTGGAGTACCTTAAATTGGGCTTGGAAAACAGTTGGCTACCATTGTAGATATGACAACATAATGATTATAAGGTGCAGTTTGCCAATCATTCTGCAGTATTTTGGACCAAATACATTTGTTTTTTGAGAATGACGTTACCAAGGTATGTTGCACCAAATCCAGGTCCCTTTCTTCTAGATAGGAATGTAACTAATTAGCCAAATTTGATGAAAAACTTTCTTTTCCAGTGTTATTATGTGGCTATTTAATATCAGTTCTGGATCAAGGAAGTCCCAAGGCTTTCTTTTGTAGTCATTGTGAATTGTTTTTATAGGCATTAATTTGACTGAAATCTATAACTACATCTTTAAAGCAGCATTTTTATACACATGCTGCTAAAGTATAACTATTTCTAAATAAACATGACTAGCAAATAGCAAGAGTAAAGAAGAGTCTGCAAGCAAAGTTTAGTGAGAAAGTTTAAGTTGATTAGGGGCTGTCAAGTCAGAGTCATCTTGGTAACTACATGGACAATTTCTCACCATTTTGACTTGTCTCCATTAACAATTTGTAGCTCTTCCAAGGACAGTCCTGTAATTTGTTTGATCTCATCCATCTCACTTATCAATTGCCTTCCCCTACTTCTCCTTCCCTCAATCTTGCCAAGCATAGTCAATTTTTTCTAGTTCATTATTCATTCTCATCACAAATCTAAAGTGTGTGAGTTTCTGCTGACTGATTATTGCCTCAAGGGAGCAGTGAATCTTTATTTGATCCAGGATGAATTACCAATTCTTGCAGTCTGTGGTACTCTTAATAACTTAACTCCAAATCCATATTTGAAGGCATTTATCTTTTCTTATTCTTTTTCAGTGTCTACCCTTCCCACCCATACATTGCCATGAAAAATATCCATAACCTTAAACTATTCTGATCTTTATTGTCATGGAAATAATCTTACCATTCATAAAGCTGTTGAACATCGTTATTATTTTCTTCCTTAGGATTAATCAGTGCAACTTTAGTATTCAATTCAAAATAATAAGTCCTCATTTTTTGCCAAGAGCTATAAGTTTATGTCTAGTATTACTTTTACCTTGCCAGGTTTTTAAAAAAAATACTTTAATAACGAGTGATTCTTATATTTGGCTTACAAAATGATGCTGACTGAAACTAAAGTTGTTGTTGTTTAGCATTTGTTTTAATTTCAGCTATCATTGCTGGAATCTTACATTTGTTTTAATACAATTGTTATAGAATTTAAACAGATTTAGAGAAAATACAAATATCATCCTTTTCCTACTTGGAAACACTATTCCAAATTGTTCATTGTAAACATTCTTCAGAAGAATTATGAAATATATAGGCATGACTATTATTAAGTTCTATGAACTCTGAGGGGAATGACTGAGGCGAGTCAGGAGTAGTTCAAACACAACTTTATTAACTGCAACCAAAACTAACCTGAACAGAACTGTCACTGCCTGACAGCTATTTATATGATAGCTGTCAGACTAGCGTCCAATAGGAACTCTCAGAAACTCCCGCCAGCTGTCCGGTGCGCCTCAGCCAATAGGTGGCTCGGTAACAAATGACGTCAGCTTGCCTAGCATCTGGAGGAAGACGCTACAATTATTAATATATTCCATATTCTGGGATGATCTACACAATAAAATGGCTTGTTTTGGTAAATAAAGAGTAAGTTAACCTAATGCTGAAAGACAGCTTGATGCAGTGGTTAAGGCTTCAGATTAAAAATGGGGAAATCATGAGTTCTAGTCCTGCCGTAGGCACAAAGCCAGCTGGATGACCTTAGACCAGTTTCTTTCTGTCAACCGCAGGAAGAAAACAATGGCAAACCACTTTTGAAAAAATTGAAGAATGCAAAGATTTCTCCAGGCAATCTTCAATAATTGGAAATGATTAAATAGAAGAAATAAAGCATGTTATACTATGCTATGTTATTATTTTTTATCTTACTTTATTATGATACCCTTCCTTTTCTGAATCTGCCTGTTCATTTGATCCATGTATGGCTCTATTCGTTTTTATAAGAGCTTAAGCAAAATTCTGTTTTTTTCTGAGGAATTACACGCTGCAAGAGCATTTCTCTTGCAGCCTCCTTCTTCAGTATAATATACCAGTCTTTTATAATATTTAAAAAATTAAGTCCATATATCTTGACAGTGTTAGCATTTTAACATTTCATATATACAGTTTCATGAGTATTTCACCGATAGCAAGTGCTTTCCAATCTACTGGTTGTTGTACCTTAGTACCTCACTCCTTAGTGGAATGAGTTCCACAAAATATTTTCTTTCCACAAATGTAGCTTTTATTTGATAGTTAATTGATTAATTATGTGCCATTAAGATGGTGTCAATTTTTAATGACCACAGAATTGATTTTCTCCAGGACATCCACTCTATGATATCTTTTGTAAAAGTTTTCACTGTAGTTTATTTGTCTTCCTTTAACTTATTTATATTATATTTTTCTGTGGTTATGTTAAGTATCGCAACCCTTCTTTATCTTTAAAACAACTCTTACTTTTCTTTTCTTATTGTTTTCCTATATAGTATGTGACATTCTTGATTGAGTGACCTTTTGTAATCCCTTCCTGCTGTATTATGAAAGATTACATTCAATTATTCTATGCTTTTGTTGTTGCCCAAGGCTTTTATCTAATATTTTGCTTTGACTTCATAATAGTTTATTTTGAAACTCACTTTGATCTTTCATGTTTGAAATGGTAGGAATACTCCAAAGTCTATTTTGCTTAAGTTAAATACAATGCATCTGTTTCCTATATTGATCTTTTGATTATACGTCTAGGTCCAATCTTCCCAGAATATCTACTATATTTCATATTCTGATTTTAATCAGTTTATTTGTCATCATAATTTATGTTTTGTACCTAAATGTGTCCTCCTGATAGCACCTTTCCATCTTCTATCGAATCATTGCATCTAGATCTATTTGAGAAAGTTTGCTCAATAACTAGAGGAAGGCTTCTAACCTCAGTGAATCTAATTACAGATAGTACTCAGTTAACAACTACTTGTACAACAACCATTTAAAGTTATGACAGAGCTGAAAAAATGGTACATACAACTGGTCCTCAAAGTTCCAGCCATCCCACCATCCTTGCAGTTATTTGATTGAGATTTGGGTGCTTGGCAACAAGCTTGTACTTATGAGGGTTGCAATGTCTCATGGTCAAATGATTGCCATTTGTGACCTTCCCTGAAGGCTCCCACAAGTCAAAGGGCAAGCCAGCAGGAAAAGTCACAACTAGCTCAGGTAAGTCTCCTATACCTGGTAGCAGCTACCACAAGCCTAGTTCTACTTGTGTCATGCCATACCAGCCCATTACACACTTTCGCGCTCCCTCCCCTACCCCACACTAGCTACCCAAGACTTGTCACACCACACCAGGCTATCTCCTCCCCTGCTCATATTCCCTTGCACATCCTCTTACCTGTCAGCCTTCTCACAAGCTGCTTCGCCCTGGCAACTCACTGCTAATTTGCCCACTGAATGTTTGCTTGTTGGTAGCTGGCAAACATTTGTGAGGAGATCATCACTTTATTACCCAATAAACTTGCTTAATGATGGCAATGGGAACTGCTGGGATTACCATTAGTAAGCAACACAGTCACATGATGTGTTTTACAACTTCTTTGCTTAGTGACAGAAATTATGGTTCTAATTAACACCATTAACTGAGGACTACCTGTATCTGCCTTTCATAAGTTTGAACTATGTTTTTACAACTTAATTAGCAACAATACAAGATTAATTTGCTATCTAATGGATTTGATTTAGAAGTTTGTTCTTCTGTATGAGTTAGTTTCTTCATGTCTGCAGAGTAACACCTGTACTTAACTTGGATGTTATGAAATACCCTTAGTCCACATTTTCCATTTTCACCATATCAAGACATTCCAAGAGCTCCTACACCAGAGCCTCCACTCCCACAATGAGCATCAGTGTCAGAATGATTTCAATTACCAAACCGACATAATATCAAGTAGTAATCCGTTGAGAGTAAAAATAAAAATAAATAAAGTGTCCTTCAAGTCCATTCAGCATATGACCCCCTTTTCTTGGGGGTTATATGCTGAATGTATAAACTTCTGAGAAGTTTTGATTTGTTGTTGTAGTTATTGTTAAATTTCTCATCTAGTTCTGATATTTCCTGGTCTTCCATCCAAATACTAATTTGTTCTAATCTAGTTTCTGAAAACCACAACAAATGTTATTACCAGGAAGAAATCAGAAGCCTTCTACTGCTAGTGCTGTAAGAATCAAAAGTGGCAAGTAGATAGAGCTCTGCAACCGTACTTGTGGCATCTTTTAAGTTTTAAAAAATTGCTTCCTTACAGTTTGAACTCATATTAAACTCATATTATTTGAACTTTGAACTCATATTATTAGTATATCAAAATCCTGTCATGTAATTTTCATAGTAGGGAAGCTATCAGGTTGAACTTTTTCAGTGAATTCAGCATGTAGAAGAAATTACCAGAACTTGGAATCTAAGCCAGGTCATACTTGTCTAATACTTGGATGAGGGATGAGGGAATCACAGGGCAATTCCAGGGCTATTAGCTAGGATGTGAAGTTCATAAAACATCCTTAAAGAAGACAAGGACACAAGAGTGTTTTCAGAACACAAGAGTCAAGTTCACGCCGAGACTATCTTTATGTTTCACACATATTCTCTCTTCACAGTCACAACATCTTGGGAGGAGATATGGAGACTGTTAAATCGACTATGATACATAAATACAATATCAAACACTTTATAAGATAACATCTGAAATCTTTTCCCTAAAGAAAGTATTATTTCTTTTATTTTCAGCTGAATGTGGTGGACGAATTCATGCTGCTACTTCTGGTCGTATCCTTTCTCCAGCTTATCCAGCTCCATATGACAACAATCTACACTGCACTTGGATTATAGAAGCAGACCCTGGGAGGACAATTAGGTATGCATTTTTCAACAAATTAAAACATATTAACAATTAAATATTATGTAGTTTTATGGATAGAGCAAAATATGTGATTCATGTACATTTCCTAAATCATAGATTGATACTGATGAATATTAATGAACTTAATAGATGATAATTGATGTAAACAGTTTTAGATAGAGCCAATGTGGAATCCTGGTTATGGAGCTGAATGAAATGTGCTGACATGTGGATCAATCACATTCTCCTTAGACAACCCCATCTTATAGTGTTGTTTTTGGGAGAAGCAGCTTGAAGGGGCACTACATAGGCACCTTGAGGTCCTATACAAAAGATAATATAAAAAATATAAATAAATAATAAATGATAGAATTCACATTCAGTAAATTAATTTAGGATTGTGCTTTAAATCACTGAATCTATAGCAAAATTCATAAGATTAAGCTATATAGTTAAGCAACTATATTCATCCATAATCTGACCTGAGGGGAAAAAGAGAAGAGGGGATGTGTGAATGCTGAATCTAATTTCAATGGCATCACTAGATGTGGTGGCTCAGTGGCTAAGACGCTGAGCTTGTCAATCAGAAGGTTGGCAGTTCAGCGGTTCGAAACTCTAGTGCTGTGTAACAGGGTGAGCTCCCATTACTTGTCCCAGCTTCTGTCAACCTAGCAGTTCGAAAGCACATAAAAGATGCAAGTAGAAAAATAGGGACAAGTTTTGTGGGAAGGTAACAGCTCTTTGTGCACGTTTAGTCATGCTGGCCACATGACAATGGAGAATGTCTTTGGACAGCACTAGCTCTTCGGCTTAGAAACGGAGATAAGCATTGCCCCTAGACCTGGAAATGACTAGCACGTATGTGCGGGGGAAACCTTTACCTTTACTTTTATAAGTAAAATAGAAGTGCCAGAGCTGACCAACATAATAATCTTGTTATTGTTTCTTATGCAATATATTACAACCATTATAAAGTACATTTCCACAGCAACTAAAGTGTACATATTTCAGCTGAAGGAGAAAAGCACAGAACGTGTTTTGGATGTAATTTCTGAGAAATGAACAGAAAAGATACAAATTAGAAATTACTAGAAAGTTAATAAGTTGTTAAAATTTAGTTATAATGTTTGGGCTGCAATATTTATTTAGGTAATTTAATTAATTATATTATGTTTAATTTGTATTTTTAATTCTAAATTGTTACTATTGTACAGCCAGCAACTGTGAAATAACTTTTTCAATAACTTTTTCAATAAAAGCATAACCTCCTGGTAATTTTACAGCAGATGTCATTAAAAAAAAAATTGATCACTTTTTAACATTAGTATGGATCTGGTGGACATTTTTTTTTATTAAGATAGTCTGTGTCCTGATTCATTACAGGTTTACAGATATCAGCATCATGCTCCAATGTCCACATTCTGACACATAACAGATTACGTATTTAATGTTTATCTATTGTATATGATGCCTAAAAGAAGTAATTCCAGGACTGCCAGATTCAATTTTAGCAAATAATCCAATCTGTGATTATTAGGCTAACTTATATTGCATGTTCCTTTTTCATTTCCAGTCTGCATTTTATTGTTTTTGATACTGAGGTGGGTCATGACATCCTCAAAGTCTGGGATGGCCCCATTGAAAGCAACATTTTGCTGAAAGAGTGGAGTGGTTCAGCTCTTCCTGAGGACATTTACAGCACTTTCAATTCACTGACCTTACAATTTGACAGTGACTTCTTTATCAGCAAATCTGGCTTTTCTATCCAGTTTTCAAGTAGGTGAACTTGTATTATCCTTACATACTTCTTGCTTGCTTTTTGTGTGTTTGTTATTGCTTCTTTATATGCCTTGAAAATAGATTTTGCAGTGGTAATATTTCACAATCTCTTCATGGCAGGGGTGAAATCCTACCGGTTCGGCCCAGTTCTATAGAGTAGGTTGCAAGCAGCTGGTGACGTCATAGAACCGG